>JANTCA010042935.1:7850-19253 GCA_024741275.1 Chironex yamaguchii
AGTAGTAGTAGTGAAGCAGTAGCAGCAGCAGTAGTAGTAGTGGAGCAGTAGAAGCAGCAGCAGTAGTAGTGGAGCAGCATTAGTAGTGGAGCAGTAGAAGCAGCAGCAGTAGTAGTGGAGCAGTAGTAGTGGAGCAGTAGTAGCAGTGGAATAGTAGCAGCAGCATTAGTAGTGGAGCAGTATTAGCAGTGGAGCAGTAGAAGCAGCAGTAGGCGTAGTGGATCAGTAGTAGCATTAGTAGTAGCATTAGCAGTAGCAGTGGAGCAGTAGAAGCAGCAGTAGGCGTAGTGGATCAGTAGTAGCATTAGTAGTAGCAATAGCAGTAGCAGTGGAGCAGTAGTAGTAGTAGAAGTGGATACGTAGCAGTAGCAGTTTGATTAGTAGTAATAGATGTAGTGAAAGTAGTAGTAAGGGTAGCAGTAGTTGTGGTGCACAGTGCGACCGCTGCTGCTGCAATTAAGTTACACAACGCTGTTTATAAACGTCTACATCACCCAAAACGCATATGTTCCATTAAAAAAGGCTGATTTGGTACTTACTAATGCAAGATCTTTGAATGAGCACTAATGACGTCTATGTGTTGACATAATCTTCGGTCAAACTTCGTATGATCTTTAAGAGTTCAGCAAACGATGGCCGACTCAACGGTTCCTATGCGAAAATCAGTTCATTAGTATACTATAGGGCCTAATGAGATACTTTATATGCTCTCGATTCTGTTAAGATAACGGTATATAAATATACATAAGTTGCGAGATTTGGAGACAGACCAAACTACTTTTTCATCTCTACAGACCTGTTTCGTGGATAAAAAACTCCTCAGGATTATGAGTATGGCATTACCACAATCAAACTCATAAGCCAAGATTCACATGAATGTGCAATGCCGACAACAGGGTTTGGCGAAGGCCTTCTGAAGTCATCAGTATCACGAGGCAAAAACCCGACGGCAATGCACTAATTTCCTCACTACCGATGTTATGTTTTTGCTGAGGTCTGTACGTCTGTCTATTTGTTAACAAAACAACTCAAAAAGTCTTACACGCATCCTACTGAGATTTCTTTACTCCAACGCAAAGGTTGGCTGGAGGCCATTTCAAGTGCCTTGTATAATACGATGCGAAACCCAATGGAGAGTATGAGAGAAATTTAGTAATATTTGCGTTTTGCCAATCGTACTAGTCAATGTCAGGTGTTCTTGTGCTCAATATATACCATATCGACTCAAAAAAAACAAAAGATGTAAACAAAAACATCAAAAGAAATAAACAATAGCAACAAACAGGTTTAAAACGGGAATCAATAAGTAACAATAGCGACTAAGAAAGGAACAAAGATTTAATGAAGTAAATATAATTGCGTAGAAACAATTGAGTACATCATAAACACTACATATTGCCAATCACGTACTAGGTTTCACTATATAATGTAATCAGTAAACATGCATTACAATCAGTGTTATGTCAATATTTTCCCCGTGAAAGATTTGTATGTATTTTTGATCACTGGATGACGTAACGTGCTACAGTCCTTGGTTGGCGGTTTTAGATCAGGATTAACCTGTTCTGGGCTGGAAATTACTGTCGTGGGATGATGCAATGGTACATCAGCCAAGGCGTATATATAAATATGAGATTTAGTAACCTTTGAACTATCAAATTAGCGATTCTCTCGGAGTTAATCAGTGCAATAAATACATTGAAAATCGTCGTGAACTAGGAAGATCTTGCCAAGTAAAGTTCTTGCACAATGGCGGAAAGCTAGGAGTCAGCTAAACGCTGAACCTACAGAGGTTCTATCAAGGGACAGGTTTTATCAAAGGAAAAAAACTAGTTGAATTGCTTTGCGATTGTCATGCCGGAGCTGCCTATTTGGCACTAATGTAGTGCCATGGGGTTATTAACCATACTTATCAAGTAAAAATACAAAATTTGTAAGTTTAAAGTCCTTTTGAAGAAGAAAAAGGTCCATTGGCGAATTTTCGATTTACATGGCCTAAGTAATGCGACAGAAGTCGCTTATTTCAACAAGGCAAACACTAAAAGTTGCTTATGTTTGTGAGGCTCCAGTGCTGATTGTGTGTACACATTTAGTGTATATGTACAATGTTGGCATCAATCCATATACAGCTATAGGTATCCCAGACTTAACACTTTCTCGCACCATTTGACAACAATCATGTCTGTTTTCAGGATAACATTTCAGGATAACATTAGCCACAGTATCAAATCGAGTGTTATCTACAGGATTGGAATATAAATATTAGCAAATTGGCTGTAGACCTCTGCGGTTCTCCTTAACAACCGCGAATAGCAACAAGTGGAAATAAAGCCGATTTTCGCGGCATTTAAACCTTTAGTTGTGGTACGAGGGAAATTAAGCTTCTGGTTAGTTTGAAAATGCCAAAAAGTTGTATTACTGACTGAGGCAGCAATCATGGATCGAAAGTCCATTTCCCATTGACATCTGGTATAGTTTTAGGAGAGAGTACCGACAAGGCCACTGAGCACTGTTAGAGTACCTCAAGAAAATAGATGACCGAAAAAAAATTACCCAGTGAAACAAATCTATTTGAAGAGAATGTGATGTGATGGCTGTGCTTACAATCAGCTATTCATGGACAAGACGCTTCTGGCAAGGAATATGCTTCACTGCTGTAGACTACAGTACCACTGAATCTGAAGGAGACAGTCATGGAGATCGACTACTTGAGGCTAGAAAAAGAGTACCTTATGGGCAAGATCAACATGTTAGTGACTTTACATTAAAGATTTAACTTTGTCAAGGTTTTGTTTCTGTGTACAAACATAGGCTTTACAGTCAGAAATTGCGAGTATATTTCACAAGGCTGTAATTTTAAGAGAAGTTACAGCTGATGGGAATTTTGAAAGCACAATAACATAAAAAGTAACTAGTAGCTAACCTTCCCCAGCACTACGACTATGGGTTATGCCATGTGCTGTTCTCAAGGACAACCGCATTAGTCTATAATACTACAACGTACAAACACACTCCCTAGGACACACTGACTTCATCGTTGCCTTAGTCGTTATCATAGGCCTTGGTAATAAACAGTTTTATCATTCAACAAAAACAGGAAGGCAGACTGCACACAGCAGTGCCGGTGGAAGGGCTCGTAAACAGCACTAACCTCCGCAGCATCTAGAGTATCCCTATCACTACTCGAACATTGGAAGTTAATTACGTCTAAACCGAGGAGCCTGGCTATCGACAAGATGGTCTAGGCTTTTAGAATACTCTCGACCGTGCGACAAACGGCAGCGGGAGAGTGCGTGAACGAAACACGGATGCGATCCTATAACGACACTACCAGCTAATCAGATCTGGCGATAGACTCAAACCGATCGATGATCGGGCAGTGTGTACTCAGGTGCGCTTCCGACGAAACAACGCAAGCCAAACATTTAAACCATCTCACTTAACACTAAAACTTTTAATGTGGGATTGTGCTCAATGCGCATGCGCAAAAGAAAATAAGTCGTTTCAATATTTGGCGCGATCAACTAACCTAAACTTATTTGGTGGGAACGAAACAAGTTTAGGTTTAGATGCCTAATTTTCAACTTTGGACTTATGAGAGCATGTTATTTTAAAGTTAACAATATATTTTTGTCAATTTAACGCACATTTCGGGGACATTTGGTAGGTCGCTGAAGAGAAATGGTTTTGTGGTGGTAATCTAGGGACAAGATCAATGGCTTGTACATACAATACAAGAAATAAATGCGTAAATAAATAAATATTTTTAAAACTAAAACTACAAATTACATAAAAATAATTATTGTTTGAGTTTGAAATGTATGCTGGCAACTTGTATAATTCGATTACGTCATTATTACATTGCTAACAAGGTCAACAATTTGATTCCACCTAAAGAAATACCGTTGTAGTCTGCCTTTGATCTTACCAAATCTCCCCATTGAAAATAATTAAAACGTTCGTTGTAAAATCTCAACCGCACTTTTATCACGCACCGACTTATTTGTACAACATTTTCGTTGAACACTTGAAATTTCTTAATTTTATGACAACAGTTCTTTCTTAAACCCCAGCATGTTTTAGGTCACCGAACATAACTTTCAATAAAATCACACAACAACAGAGCCGTTGCAAGTAAACTATGTTGCTATAGTCACAAAAAAGCCAATTATCAGCTATACCAAGGCAACGCTGAAACTCAAGCCTTCTTTCAACTCTGCTGACGTCAGAGAGAACTTCCTCATCCACTCACGAGCGTAGCTGGCTCGTTTCAATATGACATCAAATCAAACATTGACCTCACAGTCACAGAGCTACTGACAACGCTTGAAAATTAAACTTCATATTTTCTGTTTGTCTTCGTATTTAGCTGCAGTGTTATGTAGTCATTAACAGAGGCTTACAGATTTTTCAGATAATATATCCTTGATAGGATCGTCGCGCGCCGTAGGCACGGAGTGAAAATGATTTCTGACTGAGAACCGGAGTCTGATAGGTTCGACGGTCGCAAAATTCGCAAACCTGTTATTCGCCCGAAACGAATTAGCAAACTTGCTAATTTTCTCCAGGATACCTCCAGGATGCTTCTACTTCAATACCAGTTTCAGTAAATGGTACCCCTTAAGGACGCCAGAGAAAAAGAAGCATCGGTCCCTTTGGCCAGAGAGAAGGGAAGGAAAGACTGACATGTCCAATTTTCAAACCCCAGGGTCCATTTTACTACACAGTACTAATTGGAAACGTTTATTTTGCACACATCAAAAGGCGTCAATGTTCGGCATATACTAGCAGAAGGCAATGAACCTGTTGTATATTCTCCAACATGTTCCATCCAATACCATTTCACATGCTCCATTTCTGCTTTCTTAGCCCTCAGGCAACAAGAAACAAGCACAGTGAATGCTAAAATAGGGGACTGATCAACCACTAGCATTCGATGTTTAATTCCATCCTCTATCGTGACGGGTTTTAAGCACGGAAGCATTATGTACAATTTTTGGCATGACGCAATCGTGAATTCGAACCCACAACCTTCCACACACAAAGTAAGCACTCTACCACTATGCCATTGCTGTGGTAAACAACCACGTGCCTCATGACAAACAAATTTCTTCAGAAACTCAAAGTGGCAGGAGGGTTCAAAGAGCCGAATTTTACCTTAGGAAAGTGGCCTCTTTCCTGCATGCCCTATATTCTAGAGTTGTATGCATTGAACGGGTATTTACATTTTCCTTCGTACTGATTAACCTGAATACTCCATCCTTGTTGCTTCCGTGGTCTTCTGCCTAAGACTCGTCCGTCGTAGTGTTTCAATACTATTTCTTACAAATAGAATTACCGTTCCTTTGGACGTAGTCGTAGAATTCGAACCTGCAATTATTAGCACAAAGGCCAGCGGCACCAGACTTTGAACATCTGTTACACATGACTTGGCGACATTGAAATTGGGACTCAAAATGAATAGGTTTGGCTACAACTAGGATTCGAAATCGCAGCGCGTTACAACGGTCCCAAAAATCGTACCAGTGTGTCATCTGCTACTAGCCTGTCTTACTGTTCCAACTATAGTACTTGTTCAATATAGCGCTGATAACTTGTAGTTGCATGCACTTACGTAATTCCCGAGGTCAACTTACTCACGAGCCGTTACATAAACTCTCATGAAACAAACTTAATTACACCTGTGTTATGTATGGAGCTTTTATTTTAAGACTAAAATCTTAATTCTTTTTCTTCTTTATCTTTTGACTTCATTTCTATGTCAAGGCTGGTCACTGTGGATGCGAATTTTCTACTTCTGTCCGTCAAAGAAGTCTTCCTCCATCACATTCACCCCATTTATATCTTCCTTCACCACATCCATAAATCATCGTTTACGCCTGCTTCTCTTCCTTCTCCCTGCTATCTTACTATCCGCTACCAAACAACTCAAAAGACAATAATACGAGCAAATCCCATGACAACATAAATTAGCAAAACAAGATACTTACGTATTCCCAACATCTCTTCATCATGTCATAAACTTCATCCAGGCACTTCCGTGGCTGCTCTAGTCTATATCCCTTCATAACCTAAAACATCAAGAAATGCATGGGTTACCGATTACCTTACTTTTTGTTGCAAGGTAACACGCGCGTGTAGGCCACCAATATGAGGCAACACGAGAAATACAAGAGCAGTGAATGGGAAGAAATGAGAGCAACAAGAAACAGACGAAAGAGGAGCAACAGTAAACAGAGGAGAACGGAGAAAGAAACCGACGAAAGCGGAGAAAGAAGCAGACGAAAGCGGAGAAAGAAGCAGACGAAAGCGGAGAAAGAAGCAGACGAAAGCAGAGAAAGAAACAGACGAAAGCAGAGGAAGAAAAAGACGAAAGCAGAGAAAGAAACAGACGAAAGCAGAGAAAGAAACAGACGAAAGCGGAAAAAGAAACAGACGAAAGCGGACAAAGAAACAGGCGAAAGCCGAGAAAGAAACAGACGAAAGCGGAGTCAAAGAAACAGACGACACTGGGGCAACAGTAAACAGAAGAAAGCAAGCAACAAGAAACAGACGAAAATGGAGCAACAAGAGACAGAAGAAAGCTGAACAACAAGAAATAGAGAAAAACGGAGCAGTAACAAAAGCGAGAAAGAGCAAGCCGCTAGGCCTACTGCAGTAGTTCTTTTGAATTTTTACACTTGATCACCTACTTAAACGTCTCCTTTACAATCGCTCACATGCACCTCCAAGACTCACACGTACGTCATCTATACCACGTGTTTGTCACTGTAGACCTCGTTACCAGCTTCGGCCACCATTAACCTCGTTTCCTATGTCACCAATAAAGTTAAAAATGTACAGACATCAACATCCACAGGCATCATAATAAGACCTTAGCCATGCCATAATGTTTTTCATGCAAGTTTCAAACCCCTTCTTACCTGCTCAGCAACTTGGTGATTGGTCATCGCACTGTATGGTACCTTTCCACCGGTAAAAACCTCCCAACAAAGAATTCCTGCAAACAAAGGGAAATTGTAGCACATATCAAGACACCAGGCAGAATTTATACAAAAATTAAACACTCATCACTCATGGATCACAAACCTGTGACAGGGTATAACTCTCCTTACCAACCTTGTGTCCTGTTGTTGTTTCCTTCTGCTTTTCATCTCAATATCATCATCAAATCCATCATCTATCACTGCTGATTAACCGACGTCTGAACTACCCTCATCTACATGACTGCACTGTGGCAATCTATACATACCACGGTCATTCATCGACAATGTGGTCACCCATCTTAGCTATAGACGACAACACTCTACGGTCAAACGATACAAACCGTTGTGGGCATCCAAAGACACTGTGGTCATCTGCAGTAATTGTGGCTACCTGATCTGAGGGTACTGTGGCCATGGGGATGTATGGAGTGTTCTCCCCCCCCCTTTTGGCGAACTATGGTCCTCGAGATTCCTTCAGCACTCTGTTGTATAGAGTAATTGTCATGAAATAAGCAAAGTTCTTCATCACTAGTGGCAAACGTAGTATCAGAAGACGCATTCTAAGACGATGCAAAGGGGTGGGTCTGAAAGACTTAAATATATATATATTCCCCTACATTTTTCTGCTTTGGATCGTAGTATCCGAATTTCATCCAACAAGGATTAGGTAATTTTCATAATATTCCTATTATTTTTGACTGCGATATCGCGAAAGACAATTCTAAGGCTTATTTACAGCAGTGTAAACAAACATTGTGAGCCAAAATCCAGGGTTTGATCCGAATCACCACCAATAAAGGGAATAATCTTAAGCGAGTACAATTTAACAACGATAAGTTCAAAACGAGTTATTTTGCTACTAGACAAACAAAAGAACAAACGGACCTCGGAAAGACATAACCTCGTTGGCGGAGGATATAATTACACGTAACGTACCGTACGCCCATACATCTGATTTACTGCTGAATTTTGTGTAGTGAATGACTTCCGGAGATGCCCACTTGACCGGAAACTTTGTACCTTCGGACGCCATGTACTCATCATCCAAAACCAACCTAAAAATACATACTCGATATTCTACATTTATGGGCACATGCATGTTTGCAAGGGAGGTATAGACTGAAAGCAGTACGAGAACCCCGCCTCCCGCCTCCCGCCTCCCGCCTCCCGCCTCCCGCCTCCCCGGCTGTTGACACCACCATTCTCCAACTACAAGAGATCCTGGTTTAATACTAAGAAGATCAATTATAGTATTTTTAAACTAAAATTATTTTGTTCACACAAAACCACTGTCTACGTCTATCCGGAATTGGCACAAACAGCAATACATGGAATGCCGTGGATACAAGGTGCATACCGGTAACTCACATAGTTGCAAGAGTAGTTGCTCAGGGTCAAATGGCTAAGAATCTGTATTTTTTAATTCTGTTGCGCTGTTAAGCCCATTAAATAATGCGTCAGGCATGCAATTGGGTTAAAACCTCATACTCGTGTAAGATTGCAGTCGTGAGACCCTAGTTTGACGCCCCGATGATCACGATTATACCTAATTTCTGTTCATAATACAAGACCACCCTGTCGACGCTTACGAATGGATGCCTTGTAGGAACGAAAACATGCCGACTGCACAGCGTATACACCAATAGACAGACACCCAATAACAGGGGCAGACGACAGGAGTTGAATAACTAACAGTCTTTTGACTTTCTCTAATGAGCTGTTTAGCTCAGTATGAAAGGCGTCATATTTGCAGTCGTGAGACCCGGGTTCGACGCCACAGAGGTCATAGTCACACCCTAATTTCTGTTTAAAGCTGATGTGCTCATGATTATCACTTGCATCCATTCTTCACCATCTTCAGGGTTCAGCCCAGAATTGTAGTCATGTCGCGTGGGATTCCATCGCCCGAGAGGCAACTGCTAAGAAAAACCAAATATTTACTAAAACTACCAAACTGTTCATAAATGAACACGCACCTGTGGCAAACTCACGGTCAAGTATTGCTCTTATGATACGACATTTGTTGTAACCTTGCTTTTGTAACTTCTGTTTTTATAAAGTAAACAATTTTTACTGAAGATCTACTAAATGCCTAAGTTCCTGAGCAACACAGACCTAAAAGTTACATTTTTGTTCTCATGCAACGTCTCTAATACGAAATAGGGGCGTTGCCCCTGTATCTATATTGGGTCACACCGAAATCTGAAATTTGCCCCCCCCCGAAAATCCCCACCAGCCGCCATTGCCATTGATCCTGGTTGGTGCTTCCAATGATAACATGACATACTCCACGCCATCAACGCCAATTTGTTCTCCTCATGATGGGATGATGGGCTGCACTCGCAAAACAATCGAATTTCCACTCAACCAAAAGCATTGTGGTAAAATTGTAGTGTCACTAACAAGTTCACACTCAAAGGAATAACAAAGGAATAACAAAGGAAGTTTACAAAGGAATAACCGTGAGTTAAAAACCACCCTGTCTATTTCTATCTGAAACTTGTACTACTGCGTCCTGAGTGATTTTCCATATATATTAAATACGACAAGGCCTCTGGGTTATGCTTGACTTGACAGGTTTTTCAACTGTCACTCAATGACAACGTTGAAAATGGACATAATCAGACCACCAAGGGGTAAGCTTTGTCTAGCATTAGATTCTTTGAAAATGATGATTACGACGAACAATATTTCAGAACTATAAAAAGGACAAGTCCCTTGTTGATGATTCCATGCTTTTACAAGAACAAATGTAATTATTCACAGCTTAATCCAAGAATGCGTTTTCCACCTGATGTCTCAATTAGATTCTTCGTTTTATTTATTCCAGACTCAATGCTTGCCATAATTTTTAACTAGTGTACCTGTAATTAAACTTTTCATACTAAAAGAAAAAACGTTCCTGGAACCCGATAGCACAGGCAGACGATTAGGGTTGAAGGACTGGAAATTTTTAACAGTTTTTGCTTAAGGGTTTGCCTCAGCTGGGAGACCTTGGTTCGAATCTGCGTTGGTCACAAAAACCAATTCTACTTCTACTCATTTTGGGTTTTTGTCTTTGTCAATACAGGACATCAATAAATAAGCCAGGAGGGAAGCGTTGCCAAATTACAGTAGTAGAATTTCAAACGACCTCGGTAGAAATTGACCTCGCAACTGCTGCACGAAAAAGCTTATATTCAAACCACTGCCATGTAAAACACGGCACAGATCAAACGATCACGCATGCGAACTGGATGACCTTTCAGCAACGAGTAAAATTCTATAGTTACGTAATCAAAAGTCTTTTTAAAGATCGCGAGTTCGCAATGGATTAAAATTACGCGAATTTTCAAACTATCAGGTTACATCACTTTGCCAGGATACGACATTTACTTAAAAGTATGATATCAGGATCTCCGTACGCGTCAAAGCGACGCCCGAAGAAACGCCAAAGATTACTGAAATCGGACTCAAATATGTACAGAGTAGAGTCAATAAAAACCCATGCATAATGGATGATCAATTAAGGGCCCCTTTCAGAACCGATCAATTCATTTGATCAAGACTGAACTTCATTCTAAATTAACAAGTCAATTCTCTAGACACTGTCCTGTGATATAGACAGGACTTAGTTGGGACAAAGGTGAACTGTCAAGGCTACAGGGCTGCGCAAAAATGAACCAAGAGACAAGCCTTATTCACCACGTAAAATCAGTGTACTTGCAGTTACAATTGTGTATTACTCAGCGAGTAAAAAAGCAATCCACTGTATTCCAAAAAAGTCCAAGTTCTCAATTTTGTTCTATCTACGTTTTCATGGCTGGGCTCCTAAACAACTATAATCCAGTTAAAACGAAGGCAAAAGCGCTTACGAAATAAGTAACGGTACAATGTATCAAGCTGAAGTAAAGTTCAGTCTGAAAGTGCACTACTGTGATGATAGACGAGGCAGCAATTGAAGAAAGGTCGAGTCTAGAACTGTACTACCAGCCTGAGCCAACCCGTGTACGATGGACAAGGCAGGAACTGAAGTCTAAAAATGCACTAACTATTTGATGAGTGAAAATAAAAGTTGAGGTAAAGTAAAGTCTCTTAAGTGCACCACTTGTGTGAAGGATGAAGATGCAGTTGTAGTGAGCTTGAGCCTCTTAAGTGCACCAAAGGTGAAGGATGAAGAACAAGTTGTAGTGAGGTTGAGCCTGTTAAGTGCACCAAAGGTGAAGGATGAAGATTGAGTTGAAGTAAGTCGAGTCTCTTAAGTGCACCACTTGTGTGAAGGATGAAGATGCAGTTGTAGTGAGCTTGAGCCTCTTAAGTGCACCAAAGGTGAAGGATGAAGATGCAGTTGTAGTGAGGTTGAGTCTCTTAAGTGCACCACTTGTGTGAAGGATGAAGATGCAGTTGTAGTGAGCTTGAGCCTCTTAAGTGCACCAAA
>JANTCA010042946.1:0-11557 GCA_024741275.1 Chironex yamaguchii
TCGCAAAAAATCGAATTTCCACTCAACCAAAGGCACTGTGGTACAATTGTAGCATCTTTAACAAATTCACATTTGAATAACTCCGTTTATTCCTTTTAGAAAGGAATTAACCGTGAGTTAAAAAGCTAGAGAGTTACCATCAGAGCGAGATCGAAGCCACTAGCATTTAAAGGTACTTGGTTTGCAGGGCAAACGATTCTTGTTATATATTACGTACCATTGGTATGTGCTTTTGCTGAATTTCAAGATAGCAACATCTTGCGTTTGTTTTGACAAATTGAGAAAAGGAAGACTTCGGACTTTTGTCAGGATAAAGTCGATGGTCAAAACTGTCAAAATTTGACGAAAATTGACATAAGATCAGGTCAAATTGATGAAGCTGGGGTACAAAAGCCCATCTCATCCCATCAATTAGTTCTTAGCTGTACAATGTTCATACAAATATAATTCGTCCTGATTTTAGATTTATGGCATATTTCTTTGAGTCTAAAGTGTAGGTATTTAAATTAACATTTAATGTTTTATGTTGTTAACGCTGTTTTGAGACTGTAAAATTTGGATATTTACTAACAGGATTGAGAGGTTATCTCTGGATTCAATGTTAATATTTTCAACTTCATTCCTGTGAATGCCATCCGTCATTAATTTTGAAACAAATAATACTCTTTCAACTGGTCTAAATGATTACATGAACGAGTGATAAATGATACTGATCATATTGCTAGGTCTCACCAAAAATTTATAAACTTGCTGTCGAGGTTACAAAGCTCAAACTATGCCAACAGAGGAATAAAAATCAGTAACTTTGACTAACTGACGATAGATCAGCAAAAATAAAACTGCAATACATAGTTTCCATGCTATCTCCAATGAGCATCAATAAATAGTTGAAGAACAAACATTTTTAGTCAAGGCAACTCCAAATAAACAGTAAAACAGCACTTAATAGCAGTCACAGTCTAAGGAATCAAACACGAAGTTCCTTTCTCTGATGAATGGAAGAATGGCGCAGTTACTAAAACTTTACAACAACAATCAATTCGCAGATGCACCAGGATGCCTTAAGTTGACGAGTTGGGAATCGACTAAACAAAAATTTAAGTATGCAACACTTGCATCTTCGTATTACTGTAATAAACTGTTCTGTACACTGGTTTCGTTGGTCTTGGATAAAATAAGATCAATGGGAGTTTTTTTGTTGAAGGAGGGGTGGTGGCAAGTAACCCAATATAAATACGGATGCCACATCCCTTTATCATATTAGAGATGTTACATGAAAACAAAAATGTAACTTTTAGGTCTGTGTTTCTCAGGAACCTAGGCATTTAGTAAAATATCCATAAAAAATGTTTACTTTATAAAAACAGAAGGTTTGCCTGCCTCTTTATTTGTATGTCTGTTTGTTAGGAAGCTAACTCAAAAACTTAAACATGAATTTTTGTGAAATTTTCAGAAGTCGTTCAAACTGGGATAAAAAACAATTGTTTAATTTTGGGAGATGATTCCAATGAAATCCTAGATTCTGGATCACTTATTCAACCATCAAACCTTCACAGTGGTAGTGAAACATAAGCTAGTCACCATATTTGGCAATGATATTTTCATGAAAGTGACCAGCAAGGAAAAAATGGGAAAACATATATTGTTTGAATAATAATACTGGCTTGGTAAAGGTTTGTGCTCTCAGAGTGCTTCTAGTTGCTAAATTAAAATATTTAAGATTTAACACAAATTGTAGCATTGACTTGACAAACGATTGCCCATCTTGGATTGGACTGCGCCATTTTATATACTTTTATTGACTTCTTGTTTCTACACAATGTGCCTCGTCACCCAGAATGGACAAAAATAAAATGCAACATAGTACAAATAATGAAGTCATTTACTAATGAAAATCTTTATCACTCACTCTCTTTCCAGAATGCTAGCACGCTCACCATATGACTCTGTTAACAGATCTGGAAGGAGTCCAAAGTTTCCTTCCACAAATTTCCACTAAAAAGCCCTGAGCTGTGTAAAAAGATGGTTGCTGCCATGAAACCGGACAAATTCGTACCTATTAAATGGGATCACATTTTGACAGTCCACCAAATGCAATTACAACAGCGGCTTAAATTTGCAAACAAACTATTTAATTTTCATGTCAACTTTATAAGACATAAAATGAATGTCAAAATAGCACCACAGTACCTGATGCAATTGAATTTTTAAAGAATGCTAATCACCCTTCCTTCAGTGAATCGGATCAGTTATTTGATCTTCTGAACTCAAGAAGCTCTTATGGCAGGGAGCCTAAATGGCCCTTGTATTTGACTGACAGACGAAAATGGGGAAATGAGTGGCAAAATGCAATTTTGTACCTGTCACAACTGAAAGATATGACAGGACTACCTTCACTGAGGCACAGAAGGAAAACCTTTGTCACTTCAGTTTTGAATATTCAGCAGTTGGGTGTTTCTCTGCTGTCAAGAGCTGTAGATCCATTCAAATACATTCTTAAATACAATATATCACAAAACCATCTTCAGCTACTTTTTGCTTGTATACATGGGAAAAATTGTTTTAATATCAACCCTGATATAGTTGAATTGAAGCCAAGCTTGAAATGTATCTTTCTTGAAAATGTTATTGTCGGTTCACAACATGCCAATTGCCTTACTTTTGAAGATGAGTGTACAGGTTCACTCTTTTCATTTAAATAGATGATGTCTGACTCAGCCTTTCATTGAAGAGGATAAAGAACAGTCAGCAGTTGTCCAGCAAATGCGTTTATGTTTACAAAGATATGATTTATCAATTTAAAGAGGCAATTTAAGTATACATTGCAAGTTCCATAGTGAAAAAAATAGTTTAAAAAGTATCCTGCTCTGAATGTACACTAGTACTACTGCAGGTACAAGAGTTAAATAAGACTAGTGAAAATTTGTACTCCTCATGTAATGGGCCAGCCTATCTAAGTTTTGCAAGGTCAAAAGACCAAAGATAGACTACAGACTCTTTTTGGAAGTGTCATAAAATTGGTTTTCAAGTGTGAGAAAGGATTGCGTGCAACTGTCACTGGAATAGACTGTAAAAGCTCAAAAATGCCTGCCATAAGAAGTCTTCAAGTCATCATGACTTACACCATGGCACTGGCACAGAGGACTTACGCTCCACTCAACCTGCAAAGAAAACAATTGATTCCTACTTATTTCTAAGATTGTCAAAGTATGGAAAAAACTACACAAAGACAATCATACAGGACAAAAAAGCTGATCTTCGTAAGCACTCAATCAAACTTACCCTGTTTAACAATGTTTAGTGAAAAAGGGAGGTTTCACAGAGAATGTAGGAATTCCCATTGGTACACCGTTTGTTTGAGTGTATATGTCATTGGTAAACAGGAAACATGTGTTGGTAAGGAGTACTTTCAATAGGTCCAGGATATCTGAGGGCATCAGTGCAGTTCTTGATGGTAAAGAATCATCATGACAAAGTAGGTCTTGAACAATGTTTACAGCATCATATCTCATAGTCTTCCAGAAAAATGGCTTCCAGCACTAGCAAAAAAACACAACAAACACAACACAGCTATGGCGCCTGTCACTTCTCAATCCCTGTCACCACGAACGTTTGCAATGAGGAAGAATAAAATAGCTGTATCAGATCATTTCTAGTAGCCTGATGATTGGAGAATGATCTCTCAAAACGTAACTCAGAAAAAGCATACGACTCATGTCATGATAAAGCTCCTATCTATAACTGAAAACGACTTACACCAAATTTTGTCCCACGACCATGTATAATAGGCTTCTTTACAATGGCATCAGCTGGCAACTAAACTTTTCTCCTTTATCTCTACTATTTATTTAAATCTGAATACTAAAACATTTTCATAAAGGGAGATATCTATTTTTATTCTTTATTTATTTGATCACAAAAATACAGCTAAATTTGGTCTATTATTTTCTATATAATTTCTAATCCTAAAAATGGGTGCAAAAATGTCTCTTAAAATCTCTCTAGAATTCAAATTTCCATATTTGTTAAATACATTGAAAATGTTTCTTCCAAAGTATGATTTAATTTCTACTCAAAGACGCAAAGGTCTTTTTAAGGCTATTTGTCATGATATTTTGCAGTTATCAAGCCATGTACCAGGCAATATTTTGTCACCTCAGTTGGAATATTGCAACTCTAGACATGTTCATAACAATGGTAATCTTGTCCATTTAATCGTATCGACGACTGAAACTATTTTCAAGAAGCTTATGTTAGGCTGCTTGTCTGTTGACGGGTGTTGAATTTGGGTACTTTTAAAATGGCTGCCAATTGGCTTCAGGAAAGTCTATTGTTCTCAAAACGATTCAGACATTTAGCACTTCAGGTGTCTATATCCTTGACCAGGTTTTAAAAGGGGGACCCTAAGCCCACTGATCTCAAAAAGGACTGGATCGAGCTTTTAGCTTCCAGAAGTGACGGAAATCAAATTTTTAGCAGTCATTTTTGTTGTGACCGATTTGTAAACATGCTTGTGTCGCAGCATAGGGTAATACGTTCAGCGACTTGGAGATAATTTAGTTTGAACAATCTTTTAGTGGTACAAAACTTGAAAATCACCTTGAAATATGCGACATTACGCTAAAACATACTTGAAAGTTTTTTGTCCGACAATATTCAGAGTAAGAATCTTCAGAAAGGAATTATACGTATATGGCAACCTATTTCTATGAAACATGTATCAAAACTAGCCAATCATATACAACAAAGGAAACAAAGAAAGAGAAAATGAAGAAACAAAACATTATTGGAAGAGTCCAAGTAAAAAACAAACTCTTTCTGCCTACAGAGTACTGGTTTTCCAGATTTAAAGCAGACAGACTCCAATACACTTAGATGAAAGGACGATCTAGCTGAGCCAATTACACAAAAATTCTCGTCCTTATACATTTTAGCGCATTCTGAATTTTCTGGTAAATGTTTGCCTATTGCAGAATCACATGATTTGGTAGTCATCTTCGCTTTACATGTTTCGTATAAATAGGTTGCCATATACATATACTTTCCTTTATAACGAGCCATACTCTGAAGAGTATCAGACGTAAAAAGCTTTTAAGTATGTTTTAGAGCACTGTCACAAATTTTTAAGGCAATTATTTGGTTTCTTTTTAAATGCTAAGATATCCTTTCAGCAACTGTAAATTCTTGATGTTGCTGGTTGTAAGTTGGTCGTATTTAAACCCGTCTGGATCCGAGACCCTTCAAGGATAAAATCTCTGGTGTTAGCGACTCCAAATCAAAGTGTGCAGTAATGGAAGTGTGCACCATAAGCATCATGTGACAACTGGCAATGCAGAACTATGGAAATTTCGAGGATTGTGAGAATTAACAATAAAAAATGCTACTATACTCGCATCATTTCACATTATTTACAAACCATTTTACTAAGTCATTTTCTTGCAAATGTTGCTTATCAAATATTGTAGTATTTTTTTAAGTTAGTCAAATGTCAAACAATTGTAATTAAGACGCAATACAAGCTTGATATGAGTAACGAGTTTGGGATTGAGCTAGGATGTTTACTATACTTTTGAGAGCCATGACTCTATTTACCATGGAGGGAAGAAGTGGGAGTCTTGAAGTAAATTTATCTAAATTCAAATTTGAGATACATATTTAATGATGACCCTTTGAACAGGTATGGCTGTAGTTTGTCACAGGGAACCAGTTACCTAATTAACTGCTAAAATGAGCTGAGTTAGGATATATCTTAAGAACTTGAATACATGAATCATATTAGTGCAGTAACATTACAAATTGAGTTTTACCGTCCCGTAAGGTACTTTGGCTAATCTATGTGATTACATGGACACCTATTCGTCAGATTTAAGAAACAAAGATTTGTTTCTACTCAAGACGAATGTAAAGCACACGATATGCAGGAGCTAATATGAAGATGGTTAACCTGATGAACCTCACTCCAATAGGAAGTGTTCTATAACCCCTTTCCTGTAGACCTATCTATGCCTCATCGAGATTTGAATGTGTTATCCCTTGGATACCTGCATGGCAATATGTATATGTACTACACGAATGATGTCAGTAGATATCCTAGTTTATATAAAACACCAAAAGCAAGACAGAGTATGAAAGTGCTATACACTCATAAAGCTAGAATTATCAAAATTATATTATAAACAATTACCTCCTAGTCTCATAGTAACAATGCAAAGTGAATGATGGGTATGGTATTTAAGTACCTCTTTACATATCAACCTGCAATAGGATGCGCAAACAAAATACCAATCAGAAGTTAGAATTTAGACTATTGAATTTTCAAAAGAAAAATTTACATGCAAAATCTACAATGATCACCATAAGGCTTAAATTTTATAGATGTCTTAATTACTTAGAATAGGATGCAATATACTGATGGTTAAACAAGATAAGCTTTCCAAACCATTTACGTAACTTGGTTCCACAAATCTTTTCAGTAGTCTCTTTGCCCATATAGAGCAGTCTGATTTTGCAGTATGCATGCGAAGTATTCTTTATTGGCATAGACAAGTGATCGTCAGTGACTGAGGTTTTAAGCTTATATGCAGTTCTTGGAAAACATTTGACAAGGTCAGATCCACTTGTTGTATACAGCATTCCTTGGAAGCATTTTTCAGTTTCTTCACAAACCATTGCTACAATTTTGGATGGTTTTCGCAAACATGTATCAACAACTACAGAAAGGATGTCAGTTGCATCTTGACTTTGACAGTTCCCATTGATCCCCTCAATACTGCTCCTTATTAACAGCCTTTTGTAAGCTGTTGTAAATTGTTTGGTTGTTAAGTTAGTATTAAAACCATGTGCTGAACGTATTGCACTGAAGAATAATTTGAGATATTCTTGACTGCAATTGTATGTTAAGATATATTTCAGTGCTGCATTGTGTGTTTCCACCAAATTGGCACACAAATGCAATGCACTGCGAATGCCTACAAAGAAGTCAATGAATCCAGTCTTCCTTCTGGAATCATACATGACTTTGCCTGTTGTGTCTTTAAGGAGAGAGATGTAGGTATATGCGTGGACGAGGAAAGGATACCAGCTGTGTTTGTTTGCAATTCTGATGGCTGACTTATACCCAGAGCCAAGTGGATTTCTTGCATTTAAGACATCAAACAGTCGATCAAACCCTGTTGCCTCAACAGTTGCCTCTAAACCCTGAAACTTTGGGAGTTTTGGGACTATTCTGCAATATTCAATAGCATCAGCTACATTAGCACTGAATGTTTGGGCAGCAAGACTGACTTTCATTGACTGTCATTTCGATTTAATATGATTTGCTTTTATTTTGTTACCCAGCCTCAGTCCTTTATTATTTTGTAGTTGATGCATGTTTACAATATATTTCCAATATATCTTTTCCTCACAGCCATAAAAAATTAAAACACCATCTTTAAGAGTGTTTTGCACTAATTCTGACATATGACAAACATCCAAAAAATGTTAACTTTTTTCTCCCGTTAAATAGGATGTGGAAAGAAAGGTATCAAATTACAAACATTGAATAAAGCACCAAGCTCAGAAGATATAGCAAAATGCCAGAAAGGACCATCAAATGCAACCAATACTACTTCTACCCATGTGTCCCACAATCACTGCAGACATGAATTGACAAGATTTGCCCTTTCAGCTCCATTCAGCTAAGAATCCATTGACGCAAACAACCATAAAACACAGAGCTTCTTCTGGCAACAGGCATAGAATCATCATCCTCTACTCCATTTTCCAAGTCTATGTACCCCGTAAACTTTTTTCCGTCCCAAAACACCTGTTTTCTTATTGACATTTCACCCAACATTAGGGGGCGCACAATATTATGTCCAGTCTTTCTTGCTGCTTTCCTTTTAGCCTTTATCACAACAAATGCTGGTTAAGTAGTGCAGCTGGAATTTTTGTATACCATTTCCAATTTAAACTTGGTGAGGGAGTGCAAGATTTAATTTCTTTCGCACAAATTCGTATGCCTTTAAAGAATAGAACTGTAAAGTCAATGCAAATGCCTTGAGTTCCTGGGATATTTGTTACCTTGATCTTTTTAATGTAAAAGTAGCCTATTCATCTCTGTCATAGAAACAACAGAAAGTACTTGATTTAATTGTTCTTTACAATTTTCTGGAATCAAATCCTTCTTTTTTAGCGTCTTTATAAGCCCTTTTAATGATGCTACTTTGGATTTCAATCTTCTTGATTTCTCCTGCTGAGTTTTTAATTTCCTCTTCAATTTTAGAACGTGTTCATTACTTGCATTTAATTGATATTCAAGAATCCTTGGAGATTTGTTAATAGCACATGAGTGATCCATTGGAAAAGCTTTTCATATTGGCATTTGTGTCTTTGGGTGTGGTTTAGAATCTTTGGCTGGGGTACAGTTTATGTTGTTCTCTGTTACCATCCTAATTCTTGTACATGGTTGCCTTTGCTTTTTGTGAGGAGCCTAAAATAGATACACTGTTTAAAAACACTGAGCAATTGTTAAATGAAATTCTTAACAAATTAAAACACACAGTTATTATTGTAACAAGGGATTTCAGGCTTCACCTGGTCCCTCCTTGGCCTTGTCTGCATTGGGACTATAAACCTATGCATATGCGAAATAAACTCCACCCTAGAAGGAACACATCCTGCCCTTGCTCCCCCCTAATAAATAGTCTAATGAAACAATTGCTTTGGACCTTTAAATAACTGCCAATTAACTGTGTCCATCTTCTTTACTGATATCTAAAAAATAAACTTTACATTGGTCATGGATAGCAAAGTTCAATTTCCTATTTCAACATGCTCGTTTACAATCCAGTTTCCCCATTAACTTAAAAGTTTACCTGCTTTAAGTGGTTTGGAAACGTTTTGAATCTAGTAGGTGCCGCATTTTAAATTTCACATTATTTGCAGATCGATCAATCATTTCCTCTTTAAAATGATCAGAACAAATCCTTGAATATTTGCTTGGAGTCCAGTTCTCACGTCTTATGCTTTGCACCAATGTCTTTCCTTTCTCAGTGTCACTTGGAAACCTATCAAATAATGAAAATGCATTAAGAATGGGGTCATTAAACATATGCTCAAAATGAAATTTTTTTAAAGCACCCTCTCTCTCTCTCCTTGGTCCCTATATATTTGTATTTTTGCTCTATATTTATATACAAACAAGGAACTGTTGAAGATTAGTAAGATTTTGGGGTCCTCTCTAGGGGAGCTTTGCAGTATATACCTCCTCTCTTTCTTACGTTTGTGTAAATGTCGTCAATTGAAGAAAAGTAACAGCATGGTAAAACTCGTTAACAATTGGAAGATGACATGCTTATCTATGTTCATAAACATAACCGAGTAAAACCTTTGATATTCATACAGTGCAAAAGAAGTATAACTTTCTAAACTGTGTCATGGAACGAGTAAGCCGTGGCTATTATCACATGCAAGCTGAGGGACCGCACAGGCAAGTTATATCATATGGACATTCAGTTTGCAGTCTGGTTAGTTTGTTCTGGTCCCCTGCTTCCGAAGAGATGAACTTTTTAATGGGCCCAATTTAAAACTGGCATCGTCAAATGTAGGTTAATTTTGTGCATAGAATAAATAGAGATGACAAATATTGTTTGGATACTGATGCTATCATCATTGTCATACTAGGTCCCAAATATCCATTTCAAAAATCTTTGACTTACGAGAGAAAAGTTCCTGAACTGAGGTCACTGTGACATCTTATTGTTTCAGCGTCTTATTTCCGCTTCCTTCTTTTATTACAACCAAAAGCACAACACTGTGTTCGACTATTTGCCATCACTCTCTATTAAACGTTTGGTTTTCCCGCCAAAAATGGGTCACAACTGTAATGGCGTCATTAGCTATTCAATGGACTAAAGGGAAGTGGGCAGTAAACGATAAGTTGCTCAATCCAGTCCTTTTTTGAGATAAGCCAAATGGGTAATGAAATAAAGCAAAATTAAGCCAAACATGAGAAAGAGTCTGAAGAACAACAGAAATCCCTGATAATTGAAAATGAGACTTACATGATGTCATTGAAATATACAGAGAGAAAAAGAATTAGTACAATATCGCTATTAAGAAACATTTAAAAACTACTTGCTTCAAGATTGAACCGTGAAAGAAACAATATCCTTCTTTTACTCATAATCGAAGTCACTGCCTTCTCTACAATTTTCCTTAGTTTATATACAACACTAGGGAGTATAAATTACATCATAAAAATTACGAAGTACCAGAAATTGTTTTGAAGACCTCATTATTCCAAATTTCTCATGGTCTTAATCACGTCATAATTCCTAAGTGCTGTTGTGCCAAAATCAATATTTACATCAAAGATTGCCTACTGTCTGACAATGTCCCAACTTAGATTATGTAATTGAGGAAAACTATGATTCCACTGAAAAGAAATTCTAATTATCCAAATCTTCGATTAGAATTAATTCATTTTTGAAATAAACTAAACTACTTTTGGATTCTTCTGTCCAACTACAGTCTCTATGATGTCATCATCACTGCATCATTATTTGTCCTTCTATACACATTTGTTAAGAATTGAATAGCCCGAGCGTCCTTTCAGTTACTTTGAATTTTTGACAACAACTTTTGAAATGTAAATTTGTTCTTAGTCTGATTATGGAGTCTAGTGAAGTCAATTTCAACCTGTTTCGTTGCTTGGTCTTCACACATGTGACTTACTTTGTGGATTCCATGAAGTAATTCCAATAATAGGACGGTAAGGCGGAACTGTAACTTAACTTACAGTGTAGTGTCATAACAATACACGTCATTAACTTGTTAATGGCAGTATAGTTTCTTAACTAAAAGTAACATATATTTATTATTAAGGACTTTTTTGAAACATAGTAACCCCTACTTTTCTATACACTATTCAAAAGATCTCCACGAGCTCTATAAGCATGTGAAATCTCTTGAAACTTTAATTTGGCTTTGCTAAAGTTGCGAATGTTTGGGTTAACAGGGTTTTGACCGGGACTATTTTGGCTTATAACTTTGGATTGCGTAAATATAATTCTCTAAAAATTTAGTCACAATTTTATAGTAAAATTTTCATATTTGTGGCTTTAGCAATTTTTTAGTTACAAGACTTTAAACGTTTAAAATTATAGTACACTGCAGAGACAAGCTGATATTTGAATACATGTTTATAGTTGGTAATTGATCTCTTTGTTATAGCTAAGTAAATTCTGTACTTTGTGTCTACGGTAAAGCTCCCTGTGCTGTTTGTAGTACTACCAAGGTCCTTCAGAAATTGCGTCTGGTACTTCCCTCGTAAACGTAACATCAATCATGTTTCAAGGTGAAAGAGGTCAGATAAAGGGCGTTCCTATTACTAAAATTCAAAACGCAATTTTGCCATCGGCTAACTTTTACTAGTAAACGCAGAATGTGTCAAAATGTATAAGGACGCTAACTTTCGGGTAATTGGTATAGATCTTCCATCTCAGTGTATTGAAGACCGTCTACATTGAAGCAATGAAACCATGACTCTAAAGAAAGAAAGATTTGTTTTTTT
>JANTCA010042957.1:0-19251 GCA_024741275.1 Chironex yamaguchii
CCCCCCAAAAAAAAAAACAACCAAAAAGAAAACAATAATGTTTTATACATATTGTAATTTAAGCTAGTATCCAAATCCTTGGGTACTATAGGATATATTTCATAATGTACATTAGTACGCAGATCCCATGACAACAAAGATTTCTATCTTACCCACATAAAAAATTCATTTACAATGATTAAGTATAATAATCACGTACCCACTGACGTGGGCTCATTTCCTGAACAGATGTGCACTTACCGAGGACTACTCAGTCATTGGGTGTGTGTATTAAAATTAGGCTCGTTGATGATACCATTAACTTTTTCCTGGCTGACAACTAACCTTAAACGTTCTCTATTCTACCCAAGCTCAGTTATTGAATGAAAGATTATGCTGTGCCTTTTTCATGTCGTTGATCTACTACCCAGTTGGCCACTATCTTCTACTACGTCCATTAATGACCCGAAGGAAATCCACCTGAAGCAGCTGATAGCCACTCACTCTGCAGTCAATATTTCTGTTTTAATGGGCATTGTCATTTTGTTTTGCAGGCAAATACACTAGCAAATCTCCTCACTCAATATGTATTAAAGTATTTACGATGAAAATAACGGAGTATTAAAGCAACATTTTCTCCTTGATTATGTAGCCCTTTATATACTTGGGGCTTATACTAATATGTTATTGACGATTTCGTAGCCTATTTTTATACTCTGCCATATATGCCTATACTAAAAAAATGTTTTGATAATTTGACTGTAATGTTTTGTTTAAATTTTCCTGCAGAAAAGATAGACAAACGGTAAGGCAAACAGTATCATTTTGGCGGAGGTAATGATTCTATACACAGTTTGTCCAAAATTATGTTATACTATGTCTTAAACTTATATCATTAGGCAAAGCACTATTGAATGTCCTTTACTAACACTGTAGAAGATATTACACTTCTATGCTCTCAAACTATTAAACATAAGTAAAATAGCATTCACAGTCCTCACAACTGCAGGAGTGGAAGCAGTATTTAGCATGGTGAGAAACAACAAAATCAAGGATGGAAGAAAATCAGAAAATTAATATTTTACCAATATTAGCATTTTGCATGTGATTAACCTATATATTTGGGCTTGCGATTTTCTAGTTGTTTAGAAATTTACGGATAAGCATAAGCCAATTTAGTACCATAGGATGGATATCATTTGGGGGATACTTCACAAGGAGTACGCAGTGCATCAATAGTACTTAAAATTTGTCATAGTAATGCAGAAGTAGAAAGAGTATTTTCTAAGACGAGGACAAAGAAGGTAAATTTTACACAAATCTTAATATCTAAACTGCAATAATCATATAGTTGAACATGTAGCCAACGTGACTCGTTAATTAGCTGTAACACTACCTGTAATTATGTAAGAACATTCATTAATCTATGTTATAACAACCTTTTTTCATTACATTGTAGCAAGTTCAAAACTATTAGGAAGAATCTCCCTTCAATTTATGTTCAGTTTTATTGGTTTGTTCAATTTCCGTGACAAGACACCACATGACTGCATAAAATGTTGTATGTGTTTCGTACCTAACTACAGTCTTAGTTTGTGGTAGTGTAAGCAAGGTAATAGGATATATCGCTACTTTTACACAAAACTGCAATAAGGTATGAATTTCCATGATATGTCTTGTAAGGTATTTAGTTTCCTCCCGAATTATTGGTCCGTGAATATGTATGCAATTTGGTAGGAAACAGCAGGCGTTCTCCCACTTCAAACTGTAGACATACCTCTACTTTGAATATCACAATATATTGACCGAAAAAGAAATGTTACTATTGAATTGTTATAGAGAGAAAAAGAGTATTTATTTAATGAAAGGAAACCTATACTTTTAAACCTCCGAAAAGCTGTGTAAAGATTTCTAGATTTTTTGTCATTTCCCTGAAAGTTTGGCTTTAGCTAGGGAGACACTCTTCTAAGACTATAAAGGATCATTGATCAGGAAGGGGAGAGACATGGCCATTTGCATGTGCCAGTCACTTTTACTGTAAAACAATCAATAGTAATATAATGATTAATGATTAAATAAAAGGTAAAATGTTATTATTTTTATCCAAGATGGCACAGACACTGACAGAAGAGAGAGGAGATATCAATTGTATTGGTATCAATTTTATCAAATGTATATATAAACAATTTTGATTTACTGCCATAGTACTGTGTTTTACCCTATTCTGATAATTGTTGTGGAATTCATCATCCGCGTTACTATGTGTCACAAAAGCAGGCTGAAAGATTCTAAATTTTGTTTCTTAAATTTCCTTAGCACTTCATCTATCCTATATCGATCTCAATCTACGTAGTTGATTGGTATAACTTCTACATCTTGTATGACATCTTCATTTCTCTTATGCTTCGTATTCCCAAACAGAATCTCAGCATATGCATTACATTACGTTATCTTGAATTAGATCACATCTACACGACTTAAAGTTATGTTACAATATATGAAATTACACTACACGACGTTCCACTTGATTTTATTACTGTATATAAGGCAGTATTTAATTGATATATTACAAAAAAGACCCGGACGTTGACATTACTCTGTTTATTTTTAAAATGATTCTAGCTTTCTCTGAGGTGCAGATAACACAGTAAACGTTTACGATACTACATATAGTGTACTTACTTGCCATTGATGTGAGCAGTAGAAGTGATCTACTCTTCAGGCCTCTAATTTCTATTCCCAGAAATGAGATATAGACAAAATCCACGTGCTTTACTCAATGCCGCTTTAAAATGAAGCAACAGAATGCTTATTGATTAGAGTGTGACAAAGAATTAAGACAAGTATAAATAATGTTTGTGAGCACTAACTTTAGTTGCATGAGCAAGACCTATTGCCTAATGTTAGTGCTCAATCTGAACGGAGTTGTTTATGTCCATTTTATACGTTGTATCAACCGACTATAAAATAACGCATAATCTTTGCCGGTTTAGTGTGCATCATTTATAGGAAAGGTTATTGGTATATACTCGACTACTGTTGCAAGTCAGACAGTCCACTAGAGTAGCTTTTACTGTGCGTCCCATCCTTCAGCGCCTAAGTTCCTAAAATAAGTGCCGCTTTATACCACAAATGGTAAGATAAATTAATTTCTATATTCTTAATGTAGAAAGCGGAAGATGCTCGTTGACATAACTGAAACCATAAAATACAAAACATCGATGTAAGTCGTGCTTACTAATTCCACAAAGTTCAAACGAAATGAAAAAGACAATTTTAGATTCACTTGGAGAAA
The DNA here is from genome assembly GCA_024741275.1 of Chironex yamaguchii. Classification (NCBI taxonomy): domain Eukaryota; kingdom Metazoa; phylum Cnidaria; class Cubozoa; order Chirodropida; family Chirodropidae; genus Chironex; species Chironex yamaguchii. Next base: position 3,275 of record JANTCA010042957.1, read on the forward strand.
TTATCACCTAATTTCAAATGAACAAATGTGATACCTAAGTGAATATGACATGGCTATGTTAAACACGTTGTCACTGATTGTTATAAGCAAAAAGTGTTGTTTCTTTTTTCACACAAATCAACTACTCTGTTACATTTGAAAATATTTAACGAGCAGAGGAAATTTTAATGTACAGAATACGTAAGTAAATCTTCTTTAATACTTATTTTCTCATTTTATAGTTCTCGCGTTACTTATGATGACTTAAAATGACTTTTTATCTCTTTTGGGCATCAGTGGAATTTCCTGCTTTTATAACTTGATTAACTCGTATCAAGAAGCCATGCACAGAAATGATCTTCTATATGTAAGCATCTAATGAAATTTGTGGATGCAAATATAGATCAATTTTAAATTATGTCATTGCTTCTAAGTTGTTAGTTTATTCTTGATGATGCATTACAAATGAATTCTTTGGCTCAAACAAATTTCCGCTCGGTCAGATACGATTTCCGGCATATGTATAGGAGCTCTTTGCAACAAGAATCACTTAAAATTAGGGATCATATACCAAAAACATGATTCTATACTTTTATGCTATTACGTAGATCACATAGGGGTCTGTTGCAGAGCCAGGTTTTCTCATAATTTCTAAAATAATGGCATTTCACCAGATGTTTCCCTTTCAAGCCCCTCGTCTCCTTATAAAGTGCTCATCCCTGTCATTTATTGGGTGATTAAAAGATGTAATCTGTCATACAAGTATAGTGAAAACCTTGAAAGAAACAACGCTATAGCACTGGTGCGTTAAACATGATGCAACTGCATGAACAGGAGGAATCTTACATTTTATTTCAAATGCCTCTGTTCTGTCTTCCTCATAACATTGTCGCTTCTTCTTTCTAGCATATTTAAGTTGATAATGCCTGCCCACTAGGCTACAGTAGAAATAAAAGGATAGTGCAACTCATACTTCTTTACAAATGGAACGTTTGAGAGAAGGTAACTTAAAAATTTCTACAAAGTTCATCGACATGGATTCAAATAAGAGCTCGAGAAGAGCAGTCATCTCCAGCACCTTAATCACTCAATCATCCGAGCTAATAATCAATATGTGCTCTCAAGTCGTTGCTGTAATTATCTAATTGCAAATAATTGTAAATAAATCGTTATGTGTTAAGATTGCACAGACTTAGCACATGAGTGACGAAAAGAAATGAAAGGTCAACAGTTACTTATTTCATGAGAAACAGAGGTATTTGTTATCAAATTTAGCTACTATAAAACATGAATATATATTTATGCAAGCTTTAAGACACGTATGAAGAGTTTCTTAATAGGGTATGAGTAAAAGAAAAGGTGGCATAATTACATATCAGCTTTTGTTGGATCCACGCCTACGGGTCTCTGCCGTCATCCACAATCTATATTACGAAAATGTTGTTTCTAGAGCATACAGTAGAAGATATGAATGCCCCTTTATACAATAGTTATCTCTCATTCAGAAGGAAGTTTGCATAAAAGGAGAAAAACTGTAGCCAGTAATTGTGATAATAAACGGTCCTCCAAAATTCCCACCAAGTAATAAAAGTGATATTCAAATAGTCAATATATAACTAGTTCCTTGCAAACTCCCCTTATATGTGCGTGTACATCTATTCTTGTCAAAAGTACATTCTATTTCTACATGTGTAGCAAACAGATCAATAGAGGGATAGAAATGTTTCATGTTTACGCTTATCCTCTATAAGATGGCTAGTAACCAGCATTCATTTGACCCTTCCAGACGCGGAAGAAGACAGTTACTAAAAAGGACATCTTATCACAGCCATCTGTAATGTATTACCCACGACAAAAATGAAAATCAAAAAAAATCTAACAGAACTCAAAATATTAGGAAATAACAAATGTCAGAAATGAAACCAAAGATAAGTTAAGAAGAGGAAAGCGGTGGGAAGAAATTAGTTAAACCTTTTTCATTCCTCAAACATTTTTATAGGATGCAGGGAAAGGTGCATGGATACCGGGAAGAACAGGGGGACTGGAAGATTAACTCCAAGGAAATACTACTTACTTTGGCCTATCAGTACCAATTTTATTGAGCTAGTGTACAAAGGGGTCTGGATTCCTATTCTTTATTTAAAACACTCCTTTGCACAGTTTAGTAACTATTAATAGTCATCTGTATCCATCGGTAAACGAAATGATGAATTAACAAACCAAATCCGTTCTTCTGTTGTCTCCTACATACCTTTGTACGCATTATTGAAATCCTTATAGCAATCAGTATAGAGACTCAACCTTATTTTTTGTTTTACAAACTGCTGGGTATACTGCACGTGTGAACATGGATATGATTGAATTTACAACTTTGTAATGGATCCTAAAGTAACATGATTGGCTAATAACATACACTACTAAAAGATTTGTTAGCATAATATATCACACCATTTTATTAACAGTCCAAATATAACTCCTGTTATTATTAAGTCACTTTCGCTTTCTTTTGAGTTTCGCACACCTTTTTTCGTCTGCCATCTTATTTCTCAATATATCTACGTCATTTTTCAGTTTGTATATTCCTCTTATTGAACAGCCAATTCACGTATGTAAACAGCAATTGCTGCAATTTCTTATCTTTTTTATTGGTGCATGTCATATCTATAAACATTATCTTTCTCTCGTTTGTGCCTTCAAGTGTAAGTGCGAGTCTCCTTGCTATACAGTTGGTTTTCATGCAATGATCCCATTCCTAAAATAGTTTTTTCTTTACCTATAGTACATTTCCTCTCTCCTTAGTATGCTGTTATTTATATCTTCTACGTCTTTACTATTATTATAATTATTATCATTATTCTTAATTACTATTATCATTACACTGGGAAACACATTTTTGCTGAGCAAAGTCTAACAGCGGTTTTTCACTAATATTTAGGTGCGGAATTCAAAAATGATCTCAATATTTCCCTATTAGGTTAAGGTTTTAAACTCTGGTATTGCCATTTTTTTCAAAAAGTAAAAATACAGTAATTAGCAGATATACCCTTGTATTAAAAGAATTTTTAAATATTGTCATACAATACATTATGTAAGAAACAAGCATGAGTGCAATGTTGTTGTTAAAAGGGATGTGGCTACTGTAATTATATTTGTGTGCAAGTAGTTAAAGTAAAAAATTACGTTTATACTTATTTCTTTGACGTTCAGCTTAAGTACTATTGCTTTTGATGTTCCAAAAATAGTCAGCCATTAATTACATTACATTGCATATATTGTGATAACATTCTTCCATAATCTTGAAATTTTCGTGAATTTTCCCTAAAAGTTCCCTATTACTATTATTAGCATTATTATTGTCATTATTATCATCATCATTATCATTATCATCATCAATGGATAATCTTAAGTATGATCAACTTAACCACTTTTGTTGAAATCTCAAAACTCTTCTTCAGAAATCTCCACTTTGCATTATTTTGACTACAACAACATTAAATACATCTCATCCTATCAGCAGTTTGACATATTTAAAGTATCTTATCTTATCCTGTGTAGATAAAATAATAAAAAGAGGAGGTGAATAGGCCGAAAGGAAACGAGAACTATTGACAGCCATCTAAGGGCAAGAAAAAAACAAATAGCCGTGGTGGAACCCCAAATCCATACAGTCTCCTAAAGATATGATTAATCTTCATAGTAAACAGTCTCTTAAACAGGATGACGAGATAAACTACTTTTTACGTTACGTCTCCTGACACCAATAACTTTGAAAGTTGTTCACCAAGTCAATGTGCCGTGATAGTACAGAGGTTTGAGTGCTGGCTTTTTGAGTCTGAGGATTGCAAGTTCAATTCTGATTGTTTCCACCTAGTGCAGCTATTGTGGTAATGCTCCACTTTTCACAAAAATATCAAGGCACTTTTGTCTCTTGAGATACTATACATTGCTGACTGTGACGAAGGTTTAAGCCAAAGCAATTCATAGTCTTTTTTGTTGTGAAATATTTCATTTGGTTTAACAATCCACATATGCTCATACCGACTTCAAAACTTGATTTTCAGCAATTTTCCCAAAACGTTTATTAGCACGTTGATCCAAACTTGATTTTTTAGGATTGTTGTTAAACTTTTTGTAGCTTTTTGAATTGTTGTAAATAACTAGATAGCTTGGGATAATTCGGCATCGTTTATGTTACTTCTGGATAAAAGTCAATCTGCATTCACCAATTCAGATAAACTTTCAATCATTGTATAATGTTTAAGCTTAATCTTAATCTTAAGACCATTGAAAACTTTGTGAAGTGGACTCTCGATTTAACGAGCTCTGAGAGGAAACACATTTCGATTCGTTTTATCAAGACTTATTATATTGTCACTATTTGTGATTCCTCCCGGAATGGCCGGGGGACTCCACAGCTCCCACAAGAGAGAAGAAATATCCCGATCTCAGAAAACTTCAAAATAAAATTTTACCCGATCCAATTTTTTTGTCTGTTTACATAACTACATGTTTGATTTGTGCGTTTAGTGATCCACTTAAGTTTTAGCGTGGACTGGTTATCGGTATTTTGGACGGATCTAATTAACTCAAGTTGCAAACAGTGCACTTCAGAAAATGAGAGAGCTTATAGGTAGTGACAAAGGAGTCTACACCATTAGCAAAGACTTAGTGGATAAATGATTACCAGGATGTACACTGGGTGCACTACACGACTTAAAATATTTTTGTTGTTAGCATATTTTGTCTGTCAATTATTTATATTAATTACAGGAGCTGATCTCCCTCATTGCTGTGAAAAAATATCACATGTTTGATTCTGTATTAAGCACGAAAGCAAAGTAGTAGTTCTTTAATGCGAGATGGTAAAAAATCTAGACTTTGTTATACTGTATGGACAGACTTCTGTATCATAGCGAATGCTTTTGAGTCATTTTCAAATTGTTCTATGTTGCATGGTAGTATGTAGAATCTTCACACTGTCCATTCACAATGGATTGTCTAATGGAATTTGGTTTTCACTCGCATGCGTAGTTATAGTCATCTCTGACTTCAGACTTGCCTTTCTCTTGGCAGATATCTTACAGTGACAATATTAATTGCTAAACATTAATCTCACGAAACAAAGAATCTTTGAGGTACGTTATATTGCAAGTCGCCTACGAAGCAATTTAGATGTTGAGATAGCGGAAACCAAGCCCGAAAACACGGCAACAATTAAAAATTCACCGTCAGTCAATATCCTCACAATGAAAATGCTTCTAACATACAATTGTCGTAATAAATCACTGCTTCCATTCTTTTAGAATATTTGTGCAAGTTACACAGAGAAGACAGAGCACGTGGAATTCATATATGATGATGGCTTTTTAAAGTTCATCAACCAGGTCACTAAAATTAGATATACAAAAATACTACAACAATGTTTATGGCATCTGACTTGGATCCAGATCGTCATTATGGCGTCTGACTTGGATCCAGATCGTCATTATGGCGTCTGACTTGGATTCAGATCGTCATAAGATAAGCTCTTTATCAAAATGGATGTCATAAAAGAGTGTAGCTTCAATAACTCACTCGATCTAAAACTCTTCTCTCATTGCCTATAATGTGATTATAAATCATGTTCAGTTGTAAGAATATCAGGGGGGTTGAATTATTTGGGATGCCAATGACAGTTAGATGATGTGAGGGAAACAATACCGGTTATCTGTGAATTGAAGTAAATATATGCTTATTCTTTTTAAATTGCTTTAGCTTTCGACACATAACATTAATGCATGATCAAAGAAAAGTTGTCAAAGAAAATTTTTATTAATAGAACAACTAATAGAATGCGTCTTTTAACCTTTAACCTTTACGATAATGGATGACATTTCTATGGCTCAAGGGGAAACTAAATCTCCATCATAAGATCTGTCCGTCTGACATGAAGTTATCTGTATTGCAAATATCGATTAAATGAATCTCTTTTGTGTTACAAATAACCTACTTAAATTTCCTGTTATACTAGAAAACGGTAATTACAAGACTCCCTAAAATGAGAGCCAGGCTATACGTGTTCAATAGTGTCTTGATTTCCCGGAACTTTTACTGCAGATTCAGCTTAGATTATCTGTTTTCTCAACAAAAGAGGGATTCCACTGCCATTGGCAAATTTCCTCAAGCTGAAGGCCGTATCAATTTACCAGTGGATGTTAAATAACGGCAAATAAGGACGCCGAGAGAAAGCCATTAGTTCGTGTCTCTCAGACTGCAAACATATGGACGACAAGCGTAAACAACAATATCGTGTGTGGTCGGAGAACCATTTTGTACTGCAGATATCAATAATTGCCCATTATAACGCAGCTACAGTGCACATAAAGTATTGGAAGCAATCAAAGAGCTCAGTGGCTATGAGGAGATATAGGGTAATCACATGATGCATGTGAATGTATTTTTTAAAGTTACTAATTTCACGTGGCTGTTATGTGACGTAACACAACAAGGCAAAGGCACACACAAACTGACCACATGTGCGCATGCGCCGAACAAGTAACACCATTTTAGCGTCTCCAACTTGCCTGATTGCTGATATTTCAGACAGACTTCAAACTTTGGATAATTGGGCGAAATTAAATTAAAATGCAAGACGAAACTAGAAGCCAGCCTACAATTATCGGACAATTTGGAGGCATTACTGACATTTAAATCAATTACAAAACACACAGAAAACATTGTGAGCTTCCTGAACTTTACAGTTCATCTAGAGAAAATACAAAAAGAGATGAACAATGCTTGTTTTGAGGTCTACCACTACTAATCGCTCCTTTAGTATGAGAGATAACTGACGGATAGCACCACATAATAGTAAGCATTTGTCACTGACTTATTTTTGCGTTACTCTGATTATGTGCTTCCTCCAAACATAAGGATCATGCTATTTAATGGGGGAAGTTTTATTTTCAGATAACATAAAATTTAACTTACGTCATACATGTGAATCGAGTTAATTATCAAACTGAAATTTGGGAATTGCAGCAAATTTCCATTGGGTATTGACATGCAAGAACAGACAGCAAACATACGTGGTCTATTTGTATGTTGTCCATTTGTACATGACCCATTTGTACATGACCCAATTGTGCCTGCTCTGTTTGTACATGATCGAACTGTATATGATCCAATTGTATCTGATCCAATTGTACCTGGTCTATTTGTAAATGGTCCCCTTAAAAATAGTCGTCCATTTGCGTAGTCCTCTTGTATGTAGTTCATTTGTAAGTGATCCATTTGCACGTAGTTCATTTGTACGTAGTCCATTTGTACGTAGTCCAAGTTGTACATAGTCCATGTGTACATAGTCTTACATTTGATGTCTCAGTTCTCAACGAACATCACTTGCCGCCTTAGTCACCATTTGAAGCCTCAGTTTCGTAAAAACGTCATTTGAAGCATCATTCTGATTAAACACTATTCGGTTGTAATGGATGGAGTTACTATTCTGCAAGTAAATCAAGTTCGTACGATGTTTACGCTAACTAAAAACAGCTAACGAAAAAATCGCATTAAAGAAATGTCATTATTTTCAACAAGTCAGTCAAAACGTTGCATGTACCACAGGGGACCAAATTGGCCTTACTATTTACATTACAAACATTTTAAACTGAAACACCATCTAACTTCACGACTTTTGCACTAAAGACATAAATAGCATTTTCAGCCAACACAGCAAAAATGTCTTAATCAAAAGAAGATACAATAACACAACACAATAAGATACACTCAACTGCTCTCGTAATGTAAACAATCTACAAAATAGAATCTTTAAGGCATGCTTGGACATTGAAGGACCAAGCTAAATGTTTCTCTCGTCAATTCCACAGAACAGGTGTCCCTCCATAAACGTACAAAATGCTGTTGTTACTTTACACTGTGACGGACAGCGACTATAAGGCCAAACAAAAATGTTTTAATTACCAAACATTAATAGTTTAAATGCGTCAAGACAATAAATATTTCCAATGGAGTTTGCTAGAAATATATCAACCTAATATTCAACTTTCGTTACAATAAGGGTGAAAATATTCCGTTATGGAGACTTAGAAAAATCTTGACCTCTCGTTCGTTATTAAGAAAAATCTTTATCAGTCTATGCATCCTCAATGCTAACTTTATAGTAATGTTAATAAAGGTAGCAGTCAAGGTAATTATTAATTTCCATATTTTGTTTCCTAGATGTATGGTTTGCTTTTACTATTATCTACTGTGCAGCTTCTACATGACAGTATATTACTGTTTTTTATTAATACCTACTCCGCCATATAACTTAATTTTTATGAGGTTTTTGTATTGTATTAAGTTATATCAAAAGCACGCTTTGTGATACAAATTTCTTAAATTGATTTTGTCCGAGCTAAACATCCTAAAAAAACTAAGTTGAATGCTTCACAGCACTAATTGGATGTACTAAAGGAGCATAAACATTCATAAAGCTGGAGTGCCGTGGGGCTAGTATATAACTCTGAAGTAGTCAAAATTTCTAACTTTACAGCCCTTTTGAAAAAGATAACAGTCCACCTGATTGTTTCTCTCCATGCTGGCTTGGTCTCAATCTTCCTTCTCTTTGTATAAATCACCTATGTAATAGCTGTTCCTCTTTCTGTCTCGTGAATAAGGCCTTGTAGGCTGACAATTCACAGATGGATTGCAAACATCGCCCAAGTCAGAGGGTCACCTTCCTGAGAGATGTCCCTGAAGATCCAGCAGTCCACTTACTTATCAACTCGTACTTTAACAAGACTCTCATGTAAACAAGGGATGAAAGATCCATCATATGATAAAATTTCTATTGCTATCCTCAGGATAGATGCAACATATCATGCAGAGTCCTGAACTCTTAATGTATTCCCTTATATACCAAGATGACGCTTATGGCTATAATAATCTAGATTTATTAAAGTATCTACTCTAGTGAGGGCAATTTTAGGTCTATTCTTGATCAGTCGTATGTTCACAAACGATAAATGATCACTGAGAATATCCAATTGCCACTTTCGGAGGCATAATATCACACTTTAAGAATGCTTTTGAATACTTCATGTAGATATCTGTCAGCAATGTCAGGTGTCAGCTTCGTCTGGATACGAATCTGTCGCTATAGAAGATAGATCCTGTTCCGTTAATCCAAGTCCCAGGGATGGCAGTGGTCCAGCAAGCATCTTCCATTGTCGTCTATTGGTGGCAGTTGTTGACTTTTGATATTTTGTTTTGATAAGAAGAAAGGGATAAGGTATCTGTGGTCCAAACTATGCCGCCACTACAGATATATTAGATGCTACAAATATGACGACATATTAAACGAAAAATCTATTTGTAATTAGATTCTAATCTTCGCTTAAGTTTCAAACGGTTTGATCAAATTGTACATTTACGATTCAAGCTTTCTGTTGAATTTCTGATGTCTTGACCCACTTTTGCTGGGGCAGTCTGCTGGCAGTAAATGTTTTTTATGCTACAAAGATCTTTGACATTAAAATTCAGTTCCTGCGACATTTTGAATATCTGCAGATGCCTCATACTGTCAAATGCTCTAGTGTACTCCGTGAAGTAGATACATAAATGTTGTTGCACTTCAATTGCTTACTCTGTCAGTGTCCTCAATTTTTATATTAAAATTGTTGTTCCTTTGGATTGAACAAAGGCACATTTTTCTGGTTCTATTTTGGGTGAAACCGTGTCTCTAAGACGCAACATTATGACTCACAGCACAATTTTTGTGATATGGCTTGTTAAGCTGATAGTTCTGTATTTACCACACTTTGTTGCACCTGGCTTTTCAGGCAGAGCCACAAAAAGTGACTTTAACATGTCACTAGGCACATGACCAGTCTCAGTAGCTTTGTGAGTGCTGTAATTCCTATCTCTTCCAGAGCCACATTTGTAATGCCATAAAGACCATGCGCTTTTCCATATTTCATTTTGAATAATGCATGCTTAACTTCTGTCTCTAAGATCATAGGGATATTACTGACCTCACTGATGTCCAGCTCTTCATTTCTATCGTTATTATATCAATAACCTATGTGCCCTGTCCATCTCTCCACGATGTTGCCCTTGTCCATGATGATCTCTTCGTTTTACGATTAAGCACATCCAGCTGATGACGAGTTTCCTTTTTCAAGTAGTTCGTTAATGCACGTGTACACATGTATCTTCTCGGAACTCTGTCTCAACTTGCCCACATTGTTTGTTCAGCCATTTTTCTTTGACCTTCCTGCATTATTCTCTTGTTATTCTATTTATCCTGTTATATTTGCTATTGTTACCTTTTTGGTTTTTTCTTTGGTCCATTAGAGACACAATTTCATTCTTCATCAAGCTGTGCTTTGCTGTTTTCTTCTTAGCCGGGATGTGTTCTTCTGCTGCTTTAGTACTGGCATCCTTAAATCCACTCTAGTATCTCTCTACCTCTTGAAGTTTTGATTCAAGCACAGTATACTTATCACTGAACGCTGATCATATACTGTTACTTGACTGCACGATCTTTTAGTCCGCAAAAGTCAGGGCGAGATTTGCCTCTCTTGTGCTTATGTCTTTTTAACCTCAGACGGAACATAAGCACAGGGTTTTGACGAAATTTTGGCTAAAGTCAGCAAGGCATTGTAGAATCTTTTCTTGAATAAACTACAATCGATCTGATTTCTTGCCGTGTCCCTCAGGATTGTGCCAGGTCTACAAATGCTGTTTTGGTTATCGATGTTTTGGGAATTGCCTTGTATGATGGTATTTGCTGTTGTTTTACGCTGTTGTAATCCTGTCACCAAGTCAATGTAAAACGTTACTATCTCTTCATCAGTACTGTCCGCAGTTAGTGAATAGTCCTGAATGATGTTGATCTCAAGCGGTTTTGTGTCTTGCCATATCACCACGGTTCTATCCGGCATAGCCCCTTATCCTTTGAGTGAGCCAGCCACTCGTCTGTCCAACAATATAGGGACTCCTCCTCTCTCACTTGTATCTCCTCCAGAGTATATCATGTCTATTCCCTCACATCTTACTGTCCCTGCAACGGCCCATCATATTTCACATATACATAGTATGTTGACTGATCTGCATTCGGATAATATTCTCCACAACGTTTTCTTTTTTTCCATCTTGTTAAACGGTTTGCACATTCCAAGTAGCAATTTAAAATTGCAGCTTGTTCTTATATCAGTGGCTTGTTGATGGTCAAAGGTCACCTGAGGAGCATGAAACCCACTATCGGACTAGGACGCTTCTTTGGAGTTTTCGTTAATGTTGTTGATCTTTATCCAACTTGAAGGCTTTGCCATGATTATACAAGGGGAATCACGGCAGTGGTTTCTCCTTGCCTACCTACTGTCGGTTCGTACACGGACTCTCTGTTAGCCTTTCTCCATCCCTGAAGATCCTGTAAGGCAGCGAGGGGTTTGCACTTTTCCGATTACCAAAGGAGTAGTTTTTCTAAGTTGAACCGGAGTTCCTGCGCGCCCTTGAATCCTTGCTCCTGATCTCTTAGCCATTGCAAAGAATGAATTTGGCCACATGCGTTAGCTTAGCATCATCTGGTTTTCCAAAATAGACTAATCGTCCTCCCTACACATGGTCGCCAAGAAATAAACGGTGAATGGCGATCATGTAGTGACTTTTAATCTTTGACTTTGTGAACATTTTGAACCTAAGTTTAGGTAACTAACTTTCATCTATTAATCATCTCACAGTTTATAGAATCTTATTTGATGCTGCCAGCAGATGTAGTGAACATCTTGTCATACCTTCGTCAATCAAAACAAAAGCAGATCTGTTGCATGTTTTTGCATCCTCTTCCTTTTTTCATAGCATAGTCGTTTCTGAGCTTATTCCCATGCCAGGGCTAGAGAATATTACTAGGAAGTGAGCCATTTATGAGAATGGAGTCCCATTACCTTCTCCCACTAATGGCATTTTATTAGTCGTGGACCAGTGTGCCGCAAATGGTCTTCACACTATTCGAAGTTGGGCTCCCCCACCAGCGACCATCGATTGGGGTACGGAAGATGCTTCGCAACAACAGCAACACAATAGTATCGACCAATTCTTTACGTTTTCGCTTTAATTTATTATAGAGTTGGCTGAGCCTCATTTTTCCGCGACTTATCCGACTCTAAGCTGCCTTCTCTATCATAAGTACAGTCTGTGACACATTTCTACGTATCCTGCTTTAACGTACCGTTAGCAGTTTATGTCTTCCGTATTTTTGAATTCATTTCTTAGTAAATATCCGTTTCCCTGGTTAACCAATTCTCGATTTTGCTAGTATTTCCTTGTGTTGTCAAACTTGCTAATAAAACTAAAAAGACACCATTCCAGGTTAGACATGTACAACGACATCAAAGTCTGAAATTAGATCACTTGACATATACAGCAGTAGCTCAACTAACTCTCAGTCGCAAGCTCCATAGTTTAATAGTTTAAAATGGGAACTATTTTGTAGCTTAATTATTATTTATAAAGGATTAACATTTTTAATAGACCTAATTACACCCACGGTGATGTAACCCATTACAGCAACTTCATCCCACGCTATATCAATTATTGTTACCTGAGATGTTCCAACTCAACGAGCAATCAATGATGCAGAAATGCTAAGTTCTGCAATGTTTATTACTGCATTCTTAAAGTGCCTATAAAGCCCACGATAGCAGTTGCAACGCGTTCGTATAATGAAGAAGCGTCACACAATTCTTATGGTCCCAGCAATCCAACATGAACGCTCCTTTCTTTCTTGCAGTGATATTTGTTTCAATAGTTCTTGTTCAAAAACATTTAGAAGGACAATGTGAAAGTTGATGACTATAGAAGCTTATTGTACCTAGGTATTTGGTCACACAAAGCATTGAAACGTAGCATACTCGTTACCAAGCATAGCTGATTCCCATACCAGGGCTAGGAAACATCGCTAAGAAGTTTGCTCTTTACGAGAGTGGGTTCGCGTTACCTTCTCTCGCCAATGATATTTTGCTTGTGGTGACGCGGATCCGAACTCGCAACCTCTGGCTTGCATGTTTATCGTCGTTTGACCCATTGCACAACGGCAAGTATGTAGAAACTTGCAATACTCAAAACAATGCAATCGTCAATATGTATCAAAGTAACCACTATGTCGAAGACGTAAAGGTATTCTGGTAGAGAAAGCAAAGTTACAGTCACTTCCCTGTAGGTTCCTAAAGAATGCATCCTTTTTTAGTACATTTCGGTACGGGAGTAAGCATGTTCACCTTCTCACTTTTGAACTATTTCCCTTATCACAGACTTTTAAATTATCGTCTTGAAAATATGCGACATTTCGTTAAAAAACGAAAAGTCTTGTCTTTGTCTGACACTCTCAGGAGTATGAGTCGTCATAAAGGAAAGTATAGATGCCATATATCTATATTTGCTTTGAAAAGTGTCTGACGATGAGAAAAGCTTTCAGGTATGTTTTCTCGTAATTTTCCAGTTGGTGCCACAAAAAGATTGCCAGATTGTAAATTACGTCGCCAGTCAAGTACATTTTAATTAAGTACTTCAATTAAACTGTACCAACCAAATTCGACTAAATGCACTGCATTCTTGTCCAATTAATTAATAGGTAGCGAATGGTTTTTCCAGCATATGTGCCGTTTACTAATCACGTTTCCACAATATTAAAACTCATTATAAAAGTAAAAAGAGGAGAATCCCCGCTTGTCACTCCACCTGAAGCCACAAGAATCTATATTTCAATGATTTAAAGATAAGGTCTTGTGACAATAAAACACTATTAAAATGAAGACAAAAGACCATAGGCTTGTGTATATCTCACAAAATCTCACTACACTATCTGCAGCGAAAAATTAGTAACAGCGACTTTCTGTGGCCTGGAATAAAAACCGTTTCTCATCTGGAAATGTTGTTAAATATAGATGATAAGAATACGAGGTATGCATAGCTTCATAAACTAATCATCTGTTGTATATAAGTAAATTTCGTATAGGCTTCAAAGCTCATTAACTTTTGTGATGGTGACAGCCATCTTTTAGGTTCTGTTCTGCTCGAACATGGTAGAGCATATTGACATCAGCTCTTCAGTGCTGTATCGTAATTCATTATCCATAATTATAACCTTTCATGTAGGAAGCAGTTGCAAAAGTTAATGAATGAAGGAAAGTAGAAAAGTACAGTGACTCAGTTGGGAGCTGAACCCGAGGCCCTCTATATGCCATGCGAAAGTTGTATCAACTTAGAGCCTCTAATGTGGAGAGGAGCCCTTTTCACTGAAGTTATATGTCAGCAGACATTCAAAGCAGTCGGCTCTGCCTGTTACTGGCGACTCTCACAGATTAAAATCTCATATTTTGATCGCCTTAGTTTCATTAACTTACTAGTCATTGCGTAATAGGGATTTAGGCAAGTCAATCAAAGAAAGTAAAAGTAAACCTCTAAATCGACAGAACTCAAACTTGAACTTTTCTAGTTATCAAAGGAATGCCAAACCATCTAAGCTAAACAGATTGCTACATTAAAAGTGACACATTTTCGCCTTGTTTGTCGCCCATCCCCGCTGTGTATCTCTATCGGTTACTTAGCTCTTGCACCTACTGTATAGACCTACATGTTTCGTATATATAGGTTGCCATATACATATACTTTCCTTTCAGACGTTTCATACTCCGAGGAGTGTCAGACGAAAAATGCTTTTAAGTATGATTTTAGTGCAATGTCGCAAATTTTGAAGGCGATTTTCAAGTTTTGTACCACAAAAAGATTGTTCAAGAAAAGAAAATATAGATCAAACTCAACCATGAATTTGTTAATGCAATATAACACGTTTTTCTAATCAACTCTATTTGCTTTATTTCTTATATTAAAGGCAAAATACCAACACCAGTTTAAAATTTATATCAAATGATGTTTTGAGACCTAGCATCTATTCGAAACCGACGTTTATTAAAAATTTGAGACTTTGTACCCGGCGTCTATTTGAAACCAATTTTATTTAAAGTTTGGGTCATTGGACCCTGAGTCTATTCGAAACCGGCGTTTGTTAGAAGTTTGGGACCTTAGACTCGGAGTCAAATTGAAACCAGCGTATATGCAAAACCCGGCCGTCTGATCGATCATTTACGGTATGGCCTGCCTGTAACCAACATAAATGCAGCAAAGACATTTTAATCGGTTTTCTCTATCAACATTTCAGTATCCCAAATGAGTTGCACTATGAATTATGCTCCGTTGTTATGACACGTAATTTCAGAGGTGTCATAACGAAAAAACGTCGATGAGCAATTTACAGAGCAATTAATCACTTAAATTCCAACAAGTATATTTGGCTTCAAATGTCTTACGAATACAAGGAGAACCATGTCAACCGGTTAATAGCACTGAGATGACTAATTTCATTAAAATGAATAATCAACTCTGTTGTCCATTCTAAATATATTATGTCACGTACATCAATATTTAAGGAGATTAGATGCTCGCCTGACTTTGCTGATTTTGCAATGATTTCTAATTATGGATGATTCAAAATCTCAGGAAATTTTGTGGAATCGTGGTTATGTAGTCCAAGTAGTACATTTCAGGTCTTTTGAAAATCCTAATATTTGTGTACTCGGAGGGAAGCCATGGATAAAGTTTATCATGTCTTGACTCGTAAGGTTTTTCTGAGCTACGTTTCGAGGGATCCTTGTCCAATCATCAGGCTGCTAGAAATGGAGTTTTTGAACTATTTTTGCTTCAATATGCGGACCACGGTGGCGACATGGTTCGAGATGTTCTTGGAACTTGAACTTACTTGAACTTAGCGCGTTGAACCGACGATCCGGTTGTCGCTGGCAGCACACGAAGGCCCTCTATTGTAGCCCGTTCAGTGCCATGTCGCTCGCGATGTTGACGGGGTCCTGTCTGTTGGTGTGAAGCAGACCGCCGGTTGCAAGGTCCTCTACCAGATGTTTTCGCCAAGACAGCTTTGAAGCGGATCGGGGCATTCTCCAACC
>JANTCA010042968.1:0-40999 GCA_024741275.1 Chironex yamaguchii
CTTTTTTGTGTGGTAGGTACACAATCCTTGTGAATGGATGACAAGATCTTCCTAGTCGTGAAAACAATTCTTGGATTAACAGCAGAAACACTTAACAGCTTTTTTAATATCTGTTTCTATGAGGATAGAAACATTGCCTAGCCAAGGAAGTATACAGGCCATTTATCTCGAATAATTTTAGAAAGAACATCCTCTGGATACCCTTTTTCAAGGACAATACAGTGTATTTTCCTCAGTTCCGAATTTAATTTAGATTTTATGTACAAAATCCTTGTCAAACTAAAAGCAGTTAACTTCAACCGAATATACTCCTTCTTGCCACAAACAACTCGCACAGTAATTCTGAGAACAGGTCTGGCCTTGGCAGCTGCCTGCTTATAAGAAATGATCTTCGTTGTGACGTGGATTAAAAGGACAATAACGGAGACTCTATATTTCACTATAAGCTAGTGTTAAAAGGACCTCCTAAATTTCAGCTGCCTTTTTCACAAACTATGCTTGGCTAACCTATCAGCTTTTGTGAAGTACTCACGCAATGTTTTATAAACCTGTCTAACAAAGACTATCTGAATAGTTAACCGTAGCTAAAATCGTCTTTACATATGGTTAATGCCTCACGCGATGTCAACATTGCACGAATTACTTTATGAGGTCAACACGAAATATCTCTAAGGAAGCAAATGGTAGGCATGGAGACAAAGCGTTTCAAAGAGAGGCTACCTCTAAATCAGCTACATCATCACGTTTTGCTCTAGGATAACAAGTTCGATTTAAAGACAAATCCTCAAATTATCAGCTAATGTTTCCATGGATTGGGTAGCCCGTTTCACAACTTGGACGCATTATAAACTTAGGACAATGTATTTTTCCAAAATGCATTCACAGGACACTCAACGTAGCAACCAAATACCACTATGGGGTCATGCACCTCCAATGTACTTACTTGTTTTTCTAAATTTCTCAATGTTTCCTAATGGCACAAATGCAAAACCACTTCCTATAGAGTAACGAAGTGATGATGTCATAAAATTCTATTTTTTAGAATTCTAGAGATATTATAGTATTGTAGTATTCAAGTATTCAGTGTATCATAAAAAAATCCAACTGTGAAAATTATCAGCCGTACAGCTAATCAACAGTCAGTTCCATTCCTATCAAAGCACCGTATTTCAAGGCTGGTCCATGATTTCATATACCAAGCCAACAGTAAAGTGGTTATGGAGGTTTTAAATCTTCCATTTACCCGATCTCAGGCTATTTTTGTCACATTTAAATAAAATTTCAAGTATATTTTTATTGTTTAGTGCTCATTTAGAATAAAAGAAAATCTATAAATTCTATAAATTGACATTTTATGGTGCTACCACCTTAGTGCTTTATTGGCAACATCATACACTAAAGATATCACTTACTAAAGAAACTACAACCTTACTGTCTTTTAAAGTTTCTATGCAATTTGAAAATCAAATCGGATGCACAACTTGGAAACCATAAGAGTATCAGAATGCCAAATAATCTACCAAACGAAACAATGCACCAGCAACACTTCACAAAAAGCAAAACTTCACATAGAGACAATGATGACTATTAAGTTAAAACAGGTATTGTGGTAAGCACCATTTTGCTTAAAAGGAAGTCCTTCTATTTTTTGTTAAAAGAATGTTCATTACAAAAATAAGCTGGCAAGTGACAGGAGAAGCTACTGTTAAAAGGAATAGTCAAGGTTAAGATAAACAGAAACAGAAACAGACATACCACAAAACCACTTACAAAAAATAAAACACAGAAACTGATGTCCTGTCTGACTTCATTGCAGAGAAAGACTAGGTAGAAGATTCAGGTCTTATCAAATGGAAACAGTGGCATTCTTTGAATCCAATAACATAACGAGCGCAGACATGCACTGACATCAACTGACTGAGTTATCACGGTTGATTTACATTGAATAACATGTTCTCACATATTAATTATTAAAAAATGCATGAACACCTGACACATTTATATGGTCTGTGTCTTATTAACTACAAAACCATTTAGTTATAACTAAATGCAAATAAAACACTTCCAAAATGTGACTAGAAATGATTGCATGCTGTGCTCTTAATCATAAACAAAGTGTAGCATGGATGACAAGAGAGGCATGCTTTAACATTGGCAGTTTTGTGGTCTTTGTGCTAAGAAAAATTGTTGGAGGTTAACCAGTATAATGAGGCTTCATTTGAGACAAAAGACTGTGTTACCCTTCTAGTATGAAAATGCTGAGGTTATAAATAAAACTAGTTTTCATATATCTTACAAAACTCATATGCAACTGGGAAAGTTGTTAAACAGGAACTACATCTTTCCACACAAAGAAAGCATACACAACTGTACTAAAAAACTTGCAATATATTTCAACAATCATAAATAAACAAGTATTTGCATAATTTCACATGGAAATTGTTGAGACGATGCCCATCGACAAATACTCAGAACATTTGAACTGACCTTATTAATTCATGGGACTGTCAGAACTAACTATTATCTGTGTACTCACTTTAGTTTCATTGAGTACTAAGATTTATCTATCCACCATTCCTCTTTTGATGCATACTCAGTACCAAGTGCAGCTGATTTCCATACCAGGGGTTAGGGAATTGAATAGAAAGTGGGCTTTTTATGGACATGGGTTCCCATTACCTTCTCTAACCAATGGTATCTTTTTTGTGGCGAAGTTGGCTTGAACATGCAACGACTCTCTTTCAAGATCATCACCTTGTCCACTATATGATGGTGGGTATTCATTCCTCAACCCCAAACTTTAGCTACAATTAGCACACATATTAAGAACTTATAACTTGACCTTTTATTGTCACAACTGTAACTTCAGAAAATACTGCAATTACTTGTGAACCATCTTAGAACATTCGTTTCCAAAACAATAGCCAAATAAATAGGCCATTAGGCCAAAAATTACTTAAATGCATCAAAAGTGTACTTTAAATTGGACTGCAATACACCAGTTTTGAGCTACAACAAGATACCTGTGCAATATAATACAATTAACTTCAAAATGTAATCTAAAACCCTTGTTTTTGCTATGACAACATAAAATCACAGGACATAGCTAACACAAAAATATATTATTATGTATATCTCATCAATATCAAATACACATATTTTGGTACAGTACCACATTAATTTCTGATACGGAACAAGTTCAATTGTCTTACACACCTTAGCTTACTTTGCAAGTTTCTGAGGGGTCAACTTTCCCTTTATACAAAACATTTAGAAGAATTTGGGCAAAGTAGGTCATTGTCCCATAGGCACCACTTGGAGCACTGTCATAAAAATGACGACATATGCCATTACTGGCACCACAATGTTCATTTAATGTCACATTTGCACAACAAGATGTAGCATCACCATTGCTTTCCTTTTGATGGTGGAGGAACAATTGATTTGCTTCTTGCACAATATCATCAATTTGTAGTACCCAATCACAATGAAAGTTTTTATCATTTTCAACAATCAATGACAATACTAGAAGTGCTTCAACCATCAGCTGTCGATATTCTGGATGAGGAATCTTATTTAATGCAGTCTCAACACATAAAGCAAATTTAAGTTCACCTGGTGTCATCTCTTGCACCATAATATGAAGCAAATGATGACCAGCAATTGATATCCCTTTACACTTTTCTAACACTTTCCAAAGCATCAGGTAGAAGTCAGCTGGTACCCGATTCAATGCACCATCAAGGCACCTTCTCCTTAACCACTGCCCAAATTTAGGTCTCCTTTCTAATTCGTTATGAACAGCAGAATCAAGGGCCTCAATGAGTTCCTCTTCAGTACCTCCCCGATGACTTATCTTTTTCACAACTTTCTTTACTCCATGAAGTGTACTCTTCCCCTCCAACTCAACAATAGAACTCGAAACTGAATCATATCTAACAGCAAACTCCTTTCCGCTCAAAATGTGGTACAACAATGATTTCATTTGAAATGGACTTAGATTCATAAATTGATCAGCAGCTTCTTCACCTGAAAATCCACATGCTCTTGCATACTCTGCAGCCATAATCTCCATGATTAATCCAACCCTCAACCTTAGCATTTCTTTAAACAGCAATGGCTCTGTTTTAACGTACATTGACAGGTAAACAAGTATCTCCTGGGTTAAAACAGCAGTGCTACTATCTTCTGTACATGACTCATAAATGAGGTCCCTCAGTTCCTTGGGATTCAGAGGTTGAGTAATTACTTTCTCTTTGTCTAAATGTGGCAGCCCAACACTCAACTGCTTCTGACGGACAAGAAGATCAATGGCAGCTTCTCCTAGATTGTCTACTTGCTTATGTAGCATCCCAGCTGTGTGACGCATCAATGACCAAGTTTTGTAGTGGCAAACCTTTTCATACAGATCTTGCAGCAATTTTCTCACAGTACAACCTTTGATACCATATAATTGAACATCAAAGTCTGGTCCTTTAGTCATATAGAGATGATGAAGGATATCAGCCTGTTCTGGTATAGCATCTGTCCTTTCCAAGTGCTCCTTTAATTCCTCAAAGTTAACTTCCTCTAAACCATTCTCATTTTTCACTGTATTACGAGTAACACTAAGGGCCACATCGCTAAGATTTAAACCTGAAGAAGAAAAATCACTGTCTGATCCCCAAGAGGGTGCGCGACTGAGGCTACGACTTCGAAGAACAGAGCCATGAACACTAATTTTCCGTTGTAATAAGTGTTTTCGGCTTTTCATCTCAATCCCTTCATCTTCATCATCAGTAGGATTTCTCAACACCTCACTTGGTCTTGGTGATGCAATGGTATCAGGGAAGTCCAACAAAAGTTCCTCTAATTCATCTGATGTGATAAAGTCTAGCTTCTGTACACAAGAAGTACTTATAAGATCAGGCAGGAGACCAACACGAACTCGCACACCATACAGATACCCACTAAGGACTTGAAGCATAAATTTGCCAGTTGTTGAATTTAACGTGTCTTCCAGAAGTATGTGTGTAATTGGTATAGTAAGAGTTGGGCGACCCAGCATTCTCCAATTTGCTCTTAAGTATTCTACCTCCATTTTAAAAAAATCAACCAATAAATCATTGTCAAGACAGAAATAAAACTGCTGGTAATCTAAAAATGCTGGTGTGAATGCTATAATACTTTCATCCACACGATAAAGGCTACCTGTGCCAATCAGTCCTATATTCTGCATAACCCTACCAGAGAGACCTAACTTTCGATTTTTACCCAACTGGGTGTAGATGCGGCCAAGGCATTTCGCAGGTAATACAAGTAGAGGTGCAGCTTCCTCCTGCGTCTGGCAAGGTATGCCTCCTTCATTGAGACACTGCTTGATTTGTGTGTCCTCAGCAATGAAAGCAATTTGTACAACAAGATCTGGTCTCTGTGCTGTAGCATATCGTCGATTAAGGGGATCCAGCTCACCGACTGCAATAAATTCCTCTCTGAGTAAACAAGCCAACACATAGAGAGACTGTGACCACAAGTGTGGGAGATGGTTGCCACACAGTCTATCTTGGCTGTGCGGATTCTTGTACTCCAACTCAACTCTGTCAGCAGGAACATAGTACAGTTCTGGTACCAAAGTTAAACCATCATCAGTTCTAATTAATATTTCCTGTAGCCTGTCCCAATAGTCCTCTGTTTGCGTTGGAATTTCGTTGAAAAAACCATCAAGTACAAGATAAACAAAGAACAGTGGCCACTCGCATTCAATGTTTTCAAAGATGCGTAATTCTGCTGCTTCATAATGCAAACGCCGAGGATCTTCCCGTGCTGTTTTATGTCCGTCACGAAGAAATCTCCGGCAGCCGTACTTTCCTTGCAGTCTACTTATAATTTCTGATTTTGTGAAATTCACTAAGTTAGTATCTTCTACTGCAAATGCCGGAAAACTCACAATACTAAGCAACGAGGCACCTATTTCTTTAGAGTTGGATTCCTTGGGTAGCATTGATTGCAATACCGCCTTACAATGTTGAATTTGATCTGGCTGAACGTGAACGGTGGACTTTAACCCTCCGTTTGAGCCAAATAAGTCCAAACCACTTAATGCTTCCAAAGCTGCTTTGGCCATGCCGATAGAACTAGTGTTTAGCTCCGGTAAACCATGGTTCGTCTTATCACCGCGTTCCCAAACACCATAATCAGGGGTTCTATACGCAGTCTCGATGTAAAAGACCAAATTTTGTACAAAACTGACTTCGTCGTAAGTAAACACGATTTGTAGCCCAGCAGCGGTCATTTGGGCCAACATCAGAAGATAAAGCGACGTAGCATCAACTTGCAAATGTCCCCATTCCATGTCACCTACTACAGTAGCAGTCGTTGCCTTACAGTACTTAGCATGTAATGCATCTTCACGGCGCTGTGTTCGTTTAAATCGCTCCACTTTATCGACTTGTCTCATCATTGCCATGAGCAGACCTCTCATGAGCTTAACAACACGTTGCTCAAGTTCAAAGGCCCGTGCACGATCTTCATCAGCATCGGCGTTTTTCCGATATGCCAATGCCAACCCCCATACACCAAGAATGCTGTAGACATTATCTCGAACCCAAGCATCGCGTCCATCTGTTTCGCCAACATCAAACAAACCACGATAGAGACTGGCCGGCAACAGTCCTGTAACTGGGTGTTGAAATTCCAAAATTGTCTTTGAAACAAGCTTGTGGTAGTACTCGAGACCATGTAGAGTGGACGAATTCGTACGGCTTCTCATCCTGGTAAATTTAACTAAAGCAAGAATGTTACTAACTACAAACCATGCTGTTCTGATTCTAATTTCAATGTAAACTGGCCATCAAACGCTTGAGTACTCCCACGAAGAACGATGGATTTCGAAATTTCAGTCAAGTTTCTGCGCTTGTTCTCATCGCAGCCTCAAGATTACAGGTCCAGTACAAAACAGCCGGGTGCTACAACATCTCTTGGCTCTACTACTTTGCGTTATTCAATTTTCAGATACATATGAAGCTTGATATTGCATATAAGAAGGCATAATAGTAGGGCACAGTCCAAAATTTTTAAAAACTGATTTCAAAGTTCATTTTTCCGTTACGCAGCATCGCCCATTCAACAAAGTGACAACACAACCGGCATATCACAGGGAAACAGAAGAAAATCGTTTCAAAACGAGGCTACATGACAACCAACTTTAATACGACTACCTATATTATGATCACCGGCAGCATCAACATTATCGTTATCAACAACAACAGCATCAAAACGATAAATTATTTTGGTCATTGTTACCATCAGCATAATCAACATCATCATAGCCAATCATCATCGTCCTTGTTATCATCATCATGATCAATAACTACCATTATCATCATAATCAGCATAATCAACATAATCAATCTTCATCGTCATTATTGTAAACCGCATAACCAATCAATTACCGTTGTCGCCGTCATTTTCATCATCTTCATTGTCATAATAAACTTCAATCAATCAGTCATCATAGTTATCATCGTCATCATTATCATTATCATCATCATCATCAACATTTATTATTATTGTTGTTGTTGTTGCTGCTGTTGTTGTTGTTTTTACTGCTGTCAGTTACTGTCTTTTCTTGGTGTAGTTTCTTGCCGCGAAGTTTACCTGGAGCATGGCTGCTTCACATGTGTGTCATTTCAAATCTGCAAGCAAAAAGGATCTATGCTGGTAATCCCTCGGTCCATTAGTAATAACTGGAGATGAATTAAATCTAGAAACTCATAACTTTATCTAATAAATATTTTCACATTCTAGGTATATTGATTTATAGTAATATTATCAAAACAATCACCACCCTTTAACAAAAGAGCTTGAAAATCAGTATGAAGAAGTCAAACTTGTCAATTTACCAAAAAGCACTCCTTTGATATTTGGTAAAATGTCTGGTGATTTTATCAACATAATTAAGGATTTGGGATATCACAAAAAACTAAATCATCCGGAGAATCATAAACGTTACCATTTGTTCCAAAATGCCAGGGAAAGAAGAGGATAAGGCAGAAATTGCAAAATTGTGATTCTCACACATGAGCATCGTAGCTTCCACTCGTGAACTGATCTTTGTTCTTCTGTACTTTGGGATTTTATCTTTAAAATGTATATAAGTCTTAATGCTCCAAACAGACCGACATACAGAACAAATATTGTTTTGTGAAAAACAATTTTGAAAATGTATAGTTATCTAACTAACTACTCTACGTAGTCTTATCGGTCACCTCATTATGGTGGTCACCTGTCTACAGCGGCCATTACCAGGCGAGAATTTGCAATTAACCTTGCTTGGTTTGACTAGCGGTCTCATCCATGTGGACCGGGCAATAATTTCTCCCTGCATATATACTTCGGATTTGACAACAAATATTGTTAAGTATTTCAAAGACAGCAAAGACCTTAAAGAATATGGAGAAAAAAGGATAAAGGTGAAAACAATGAATCTCAAGCTGGTGGAATTTGTTCTTTAAAGCTGTGGTTACTAAAAATTCACTACTTATTGAATCTATAAATAAGCACCAGAGAATAAAGTCTAATGGACATTCCTTTTCGTAAAACAGTAGACGTAAACAATTTTGCATTGCTTGATACCGCTCATCATTTCAATTTAGTTTAACTGTCGTTGGGATCTCTTTCTCAACTTTCGAATCAGAGGAACAAAAGCGTCGAGACACTATACATTTTGAAAAGGCCGTACCTATTAAAACTTTTGATGCTCCTAACCTTTTCTTATTTAGTTGGTATAATAATACTGAATAGTTCAACGAAGATTATAAAATGACTTCCTTAGTGTAGTACTGTAATCCTTTTGTTTACTAAGCTTACATGCTGTAAATGTTTTTG
This sequence comes from Chironex yamaguchii, assembly GCA_024741275.1. Lineage (NCBI taxonomy): Eukaryota > Metazoa > Cnidaria > Cubozoa > Chirodropida > Chirodropidae > Chironex > Chironex yamaguchii. The sequence goes on from JANTCA010042968.1 coordinate 8,866, forward strand.
TTGGCAGAAACTGAATCCGCTGTTTTAAAATAATCTCTCCGTTATCAGAGTGAGATCGGATCGAGATAAGGAAACGAGCAAGATTACGCAATAATATGAAGACACAAACGCTATTAGGGATCATGGCTACTGAACATTACATATGTCCCACAGGGTTAAAATCTGTATCCAGAGCCGGATTATCTGCTGCAGTGGAAACAGACAAAGACATTTTAATGTAAATAACAGCAAGGTCAAGCGTATTGATCATTGCAAATTTTATGCGATGTCTGGGGTTGTACGCATAGAACACCACAAAAAGTGCATTTTGTCACGTAAATTGGAAATGATAATCAAACTACAACCAAGCTGAGAAAGGCTTAATGTACTCTATCAAACATAGATCAGTCAAAAAGGAAGTGCCATGGGTATAGAGACAATAAAATCTATAGTTTTCTTCTTCAAAAGGACTGAAAAATTACAAGTTACATACTTCTCAAATGTACCCATTTCGGACCTTCGCAGAGCTTGCAAGTCTTACGCATTGGGCATGAGACCAGGCATTTGAGCGATATCTCACTCTAACACGCAAAAAACGCCGAACTTCATTTGCTATCTCCTTCCATACATCCCGATCCTTGAGTTGACGCAGAGCCAGTGTCCTTCATAAGGGTGTCTATGAAAGATGTCTTTGGTCGTCTCCAACTTACTTGTCCCAGTGCAGGTTTCCAAAGTATCAAGAGGCTTGCTTCTCTGGGTGCCTCACACAGTGGCAAGAAAGTCTAAAATGACGTTGATGGATCAAACATGTAATTTGGGGGATTTTCCCATAGAGTTCTTACAGATTTGTTGCCTCCAATACACATTCGGAGCCTTACGCAGCATTTTAGTATAGCATCCATCTATGACATTCTCATGAGGTGTAGTAAGGGTCCAAGTTTCACAGCCTTACAAGAGTACAGATTCTACTGTAGACTTAAAGGTTCTACTGTAGGCTTACAAGTTCGATTTTGCATTGTAAGTCAATCTCCCTTGCCTTCCTTACATTGGCCAGTTTTGCTAGAGTACCATTTACTGCCTCAATTGTTAATCTTCCTCTTCTGAGCATCACAGTTATGGAATACTTCTATGTTACAATAATTACTGCTTGATTCCGCAGATCCAATGTGATATACATTGCACTCCTTGCAAGGAGTACCAAATAACGCGGTCAAGCTATGAATTCTGACTGTGTGAATGGTAATTCTTCTGTGGAAGGTGACATTAGCATTCTAAATAAGGTTATCATACTACTCAGGGGAAGATTCAAAAAGATTTTGCGTACGTTCAAGTGAAATAACTTTGAAATTTGGTAAAATCTCCTGAGTCCCATCACAAAGAGGTATCAATAAAACCAAGATTGTACAAGCCTTTTCAGTAAAATTTACAACGAAAATTACAAAAATAGAGACATATTTGCGAAGAGAAGTTTAGCTAGATTGTGGAACTCAGGGAACTCACTCTAAATATACCCCACCTATTATGTAAAGGTCAAAGACTAGTACTTGGAGAGAAACAACAGAAACTGAAATCGTAATTTGGTTAATATTATTGAAAGGTCATCTTGTTTGTACTTTTATATATATCGGTTTCTTAGTAATATGAATTTCAAATGGTTTAAACCTACGATTAAAATCCGACCAAACGATTTGCAATATATCGCTGGAATAGAATATTGGATTGGCTAACCATGTTGGAATATAGTAAACAACCTTCTGCTTGTACATAAATTATGTATGAGTAAAATATCATTTCTGACCATAGCGTAAGACCATACGATCATTTTTGATGAGATTAAAGTGTCAAGGCCGGCTGACTAATTGAAATCACCTTGAAACGTCTTCTACTTAATGGTCCCTTGGTTGTAATGGCCAAATGAAAACACCCATATCTACCTTGCATTTGATTTAATAAAAAAAAATTCAGGTGGGGCGTAATTATTAGTCATCGCTTGCAAAGTGAAAGACTAGGCTATCCTTGGTTATCGAATTTCCGAGAAATGCATGAACCTGGAAGGGCAGAAGAGTAGTGTGTAAAATTATTCCAAGAAGCAAAGTTTGTTATAATTGCGAATGCCGGGGAACAACTACAATGAATCACCGATAGATCGCCGATGTATCACAGAGGAATAATTCCATTTGTAAACTCCTCTCAGACAAATCGGTAACTAAGTACATGATCCTATCATGAATCAACAGTGAGTGGTGATAGGAGAACCAGAATCACGTGGATCTGAAAACAAAACAGCGTCGTCGATGTATCGCAGACGAGTGTGCCCTAATGAAAATTTATTATTCATCCCTTAAAAATAATTCTGTCTGCGATGCATCTCAGGCAGTTACAATTATGTGGGAACTAGCTTTAAGTTAGAAATTGAACGTTAGAAATTGTGATTGGTTGAAGATTTTGCTACTATAACAAAATAAATTTATGACTGACACAACGAAGATAAATAAAATCTAACTAAATAAACTGCTTGAGGCGAATTGAAGCAAATACATAAATCGTTTCAGCAATTTTAAACTTACTTGGTTTTGTCTAATAAATGAACTCATGGTGCTCAAAGTTTCTAGCAGTTGATTTCGAAAATCTTAAAATGCACAAGACTTTTCGTTAAAGCAAGCAAGAAAACTTGATGGCTACTGCTTGATTCTTGTGACTATTGGCCAATACAAAATATGACATATTTCTAGGGCCAGAATAAGAGCGGAAGAGTGTGCATAAGTTTGCAAACAATAAACTACATTTCTAGGATAATAAGCTGGGAACGAACCAACACGTCTTAATTTGAAAGTAGGTGGCATTCTTGTCAAAAAGAACTGAAACAGAGATCAAAATATTGTCTCTAAGTGTCGCCAGGGAATACGTTTCTCCTCAAAAAGAGTGCAAAACCCTGCTGATATTATCGGTCGAAACCAATTCGTCTGAAAATCGTCCATCATAGAAGAAAAACAATAACAAATAAACAGAAAAAGAACGATCTCTTAGGTGCTTCGTACTTCAATTTACCTGCTGTCTTGTCACTAATACCCAGTCCCCCAAATAATTGCCATTACCCAGCATAATTAACTGAGACAAATAAGGAACTCAAATTATAAATTTAACTAATGTTTGTTTTTGCTCGAAATATAAGACCAATATTTTTCAAGTACCTGATAAGGTTTAATCAGCACATAATTTTCGCATAGCCATACCTTGGTCAAATTCCTGAAACTGCGAGGCCATGTGTATGTTGCTATGGGGTTTGTTTCCCTGAACCACTATAGACTATTCACAAATGAAAGATTCGTTAATGGGTTGTCGATTTCCATTCAAAATACTAGCAGGTATGAAAAATAGGATTGAAAATTGTCGTTTAGAATCTAACAGCTCCCTGTTGCGTATTATTATTCATCTAGCACCCATAACAAAACGCTATCTCGTTGCCATGGCAAACAAAAGATTGCATCTCTTCGAATCATCTCCACATGTCCTAAATTAATCACAAATGGCATACCACAGCGTAGAAACTGGATCTTTCATACTCCGATTACGGCTGCGATCTTGAAATGAAAAGCAATGTCGTTGCTGTTTAACAGATCTCCTCGTATCCACGAGAGATACGCTGTTCTAAATCAATGTTCAGATGTACCAGAAATTGACAAAAACAGTACGTCAGATTCACAGTCTGTAGACTTACACAGAATTCCTCCGCAGTCAGGAACAAACGAAGACGGAGATGGCCAAACCGAATACTTGGCGATTTCAAAGAGAGGAGGTACTGAGTATGCAGAGTTTATGAGGTAAGTGGAAGCAGCGAGTTTTGCCATGTCTGCATTCCTTACCCATTTATGTAATATTATAGACATGCAAAGTTTATACGAATTATACTTGGATGTTCGTTGTTTCACCCTAATGCTCGAGGTCCAACCTTTTCTTAAGTCCGTAAAGTCAGTATCGGGGAATCGGATGCTTGGTAGTACTAATTTCTATTAGATCTCGTATGAAGTTCTCAAGACTGAAACTCCGACTTTCAGTCGTGTATCAAACTTAAACATAAACCTTCCTCTATTAAGGCATCTGAAGGCAATAAGTTTCTATTACACTAGCCTTGGTCCAACAAAACGTTTGTCTGCAGTATTAATAGTCAGTGGTAGCAAAGACATATGATTTCAGGTATACCACTACTTGATGGTTAAACTGTTTGCTTTTGTACTCAACATATTAACAAATGTCACCTTAGTTCACAAGAATTTACCCCTTGGCCCGTGAATATCTTGAAGAGGGATTATCCTATATTCTTAATTAATGACATCACTATCTGCTCAATTCTTTTACATAGCAACATTATAAGGGAGGAATGCCACCTCACATTTAATAACAAAAGGCACCAAAATTATTGGTTAGACATCTAGTGAAATGAACAAAGTGTGAGAACATGGAATTCGTTTCGCATAGTAAATATCGTAGATTGGCCACACTTAAATTCACTTTGACTGTTATTGAAGTCCAATGATGCGCTAAAGCTTTAATAACAGGCTAATGTAGAAAATAATGGACTTTTAATTGATGACGTGCATATGACGTCAGCAGGTAAAACGATGTGGTTTGGCTGAGAGTTGAGCAATGGTGTACATTTTTAATCAACAGTTACTGAATAAAAAGCAAGATATTTCGGTTGTGGTTCAGAAATTTCCGTGCTATAAGTTTAATTTTGACGCAATAGATAGCTTGGTCTAAAACAGTGCCCTGATATTTTTTAGGTCACGTCCAGGCAAATTGGTAGAGATTGAAAAGGAGTTTCACATTATACTATGTCACATGTATATGATGCTCCTTGGAGTCAACACTTTCCCTACTATTAACTTTTGAAAGACAGCGGGTGGTCAAACAAGACACTGTTTAAATTTAATTAGTTTCATTACATCTAGTGTTAGACATGACAAAACTCAAATGAAGAGTCACATACATGCTGAGGTAAACTCTCAGCAATGCATCATTATCTGTTTGCTAGTGATTATTTTTATCTAGTTGGCGAGTCTTCTGTTGCATATAAATAGTGGCTTGTAATAATGTGGATTTTTAATGGAGCAGAACCTTTGAATTAAGTGTTAAATGTAGCTCTTATGAGGGCTGCATGTGGGGCAGGGATGGGGTGGAGGTTCAGCTGTATAGGATGGCTACCTAATTGGTAAATGGATTGTGAGAGATAAATCTGTACAGGTTATTAAGTAGACAGATCAAGTAGATGAAATACTCTGTGGTATAGTTTCTGTTTAATGGAAAATTTTGAAATGTGAAAGTATAAATTGAACAAATGAACAGAAGTAAAGCCATGATTGTGATGACCACAGCTTTGAATCCTGGGTCTCATGACTGGAAATCTGACATCTTTCCTACTGAGGTAAAACTGCTTGGTCATTTATATCAATAAGTGTTGTTGGAGTCAAGTACTCCAAGGATATTTGTGTATTGTAGCAACAGCTTTGTTTAAAGGATTTTTGTATTCCCATTTTTGTTGGCATTATATTCCTTTTTAAGGTCACTTGTGCATGGCAGAGCCCCTTCAAGTCAAAGCACATCTTCGGGAACCAGGTAAAGAGACTATACTTAACATGTATTGCTGTTTAAGTTATGTCACTGTGCCAAATAATATTGCTGTAAAAAGTTTCACAAAACCTGATTATTGTTTCGTTTTATTTATTATATTGTGTTCCATGTAGTAGTAGGTAACAGGCCACTAAAACATTTTTAAGGATGGGTTGAGACAATTCAGCTTTTGTAAATAGTCAAAATCTTGGTTTTTATCAGGGTGAGAGAATTGCAACATAACAGCACCTTTCCATCTTTCAAACAAATTCACTTGGAATGCCTTTGTTTGTAGAGGTGCAATGAGATGCTTTTGTGTACAAATGTCTTAGTGTTATCTATGTTCCATTCAATATCATAAAGTAGTTCAGTTTTTGCTATTTTCTATGTTAACTATTTGGTTGTCACAAGCAAAATTATGAGTTTACATTTCCTGGAGGCTACAAATTTAGCCTTTAAGCTGAAGTAATGTCAGATGAATTTTACAATTTAATCTGTCAACACTGTTTATCAAGATCATAATGATCCTAATGTGATCATAATGATCCAGTTCTCACATTCAATTCTTATATCAGTATGTGTTGGACACAGGTTTATAACTAAGTTTAACATTATCATATTGTTTCTATTTTGATCTCAGCTAATGTGGTTACTCCATATCTCTTGCTTGTCATGTATCGAAAGGTCGGCCAACCATAGAGGTTCTTTGTTTTCTTAGTATTATTATTTTTTATTAGGCTAAGAATTCTCTTCCATTTTCTCCAAGAGATCACCATTGCAACATTAAAGCTTCTAATCTTCATTCTAATCACTCTTGAATAATTTATTTTAAGTTATTAACTCTGATCACATTGTCTTGTTGAATGGGCTAAGTCTCACTTACACATAGCACAACACTATCTGCACAAGTCTAGTAAAGGCTACCTTGACCTTCTAATAACCAATACGTGCTGTTAACAAATATGTCTCTGGATTTACTTCATTGTTAATCCTTGCTGATGTCTGTGCCCCATCTGCTGTTTATTGCAACACCCAGTTCTACCTAATTGAATAGTTTCTCTTTTTTGGCATAAGTTTTACATACATCATCAGGTAACTTTTGGGTTGTTGTAAAGTTTTCTCATAAATTTATCTGTTCGAAGTGCAAAAAGTATTGGAGATGCTGGAGATAGCAAACATTCTGGTGGACTGTCACAGGTCATCCAATTGAAACAGAAGAATGAGGAGCAACATGAAACTACAATAAAGGTCATCGAGGTACTACATAGAACATTTGTCATCATTGTTTTTACATCATATTTTATGTTTATTGGGATTTGGAATATATTGTCTGCATGTTTAGCAATGAATCATCTAATTGCATCTAAATCTTTATGAAATTTATTAAACTGCAAAAAGTTTATTTGACAAAATGAAGAAACAAACCATGGGTTAGAATTATAATGATTGGCTAATCCTTCATTTCAAAAACCACCTCAGCAAATTGCATCATACTATGATGTCCAAATCCACCTCAAGACACTATATCATACTATTGTGATTGGAATCCACCTCAACAAATTCCATAAAACTATTGTGCTTCAAATCCACCTCAAGACATTCTGTCATACTATTATGAACTGAATCCACCCCAGAAAATTACATTATATTTTTGTTGTTAAAATCCACCTCAGGACATTTGATCAAACTATTGTGGTTCAAATCCTTTTCAAGACATATGATACCATTGTGATTTGAATCCACCTCAGGACATTTGGTCGTACTATTGTGGTTCAAATCCACCTTAAGACATTATGTGAAGCTATTGTGGTTCAAATCCACCTCAAAACATAATGCTATACTATTATGGTTTGAATCCACCTCAACAAATTGCATTATAGTATTGTTGTTAAAATCCACCTCAGGACATTTGATCAAACTATTGTGGTTCAAATCCTTTTCAAGACATATGATACCATTGTGATTTGAATCCACCTCAGGACATTTGGTCATACTATTGTGGTTCAAATCCACCTTAAGACATATGATGCTATTGTGGTTCGAATCCACCTCAAAACATAATGCTATACTATTATGGTTTGAATCCACCTCAACAAATTGCTTTATAGTATTGTGGTTAAAATCCACCTCAGGAGATTTGAACATGCTGTTGTGGTTCAAATCCACTTCAACAAATTACATCATACAATTATTGCTAAACTCCGGTTGAAGACATTATTCTGGTTCAAATCCACCTCAAGACATTTGATCATATGATTGTGGTTCAAATCCACCTCAAGACATTGTATCATACTATAGTGGTTCAAATCCACCTCAAGACATTATACTATTATACTATTGTGGTTAAAATCAACCTGAAGTAAAAGGACTTCAAATTGACCAATCAATGAAGCAATCTAAGACCAGATTAATCATAGCATTTTTTCAGTTTTAGACCAAAGTATGTTAAACTAACTTTCGAATAACTATGAAGTGGTTTTTATGGCTTTTATGAATTTGACTTCTCGGGTCTTTCGTGATAAACAGATATTTAGCAGGACAAAAACCGATGACTCATCTTCTATTTACTTCCTATGGAGTGATACTACTGATCTTCAAGACTATTTACTTTTTCCCGCCTTTGAGTAATATAGGTAAGGGCACCAGCAAAGTCGGTCACGTGTCTTAAGCCTTGTAAGTTAAAAACTCGCCGTTCAGATTGATTGATAACAGTTACCAACCTCGTTTTATGTTGTGGGTAGAGAACCTGTTTAGTAGGTAGTCCCTCTCGGAGGGGGATTTGCTCTCATAGAACGAAGATTGCATGGTGGTCCTTGCAATGATGAAGATAAAAATGACCTTTTTGTTTTCTATTCTTCTACTGATTAACCCTGTTGGATTGAATTATTAAAATGAAATGCCTTCTTTTGTCCATTGCATTCTTTAGGATCATATGTGGCAGCACAAACAAAAGGAAAGAGAACTAAAGAGAGTGGAAGGTGATATTCTAAAGAGACAGCTCCATCTGAGAAGAACTATGACTGCATATACTTCAAGTAATTGTATATTTCATTTGTTTAAATTTGCTTGCCACTACACCATTGCATCCGTCTATACATCTCTACACCCTTGCAAACTTTCTTGAAAGAAATACCTTATTCCTACTTCCATTCAGTGATGCATTCTTCTGCACTTTCATACTTACTTGCACTAATTACTATAACATATGTTAACCACTTTCATAATAATGATTTTGTTTCTTCATCAGCCAATGCATACATATTATCATCCTGCCCTGGACTATCTTATAGATCAACCAAAACACTTACTTTTGCACCAGTTTCTCCATTTAAATTTTGATTTTGAACTTATTTAAAACATTACTGTCTATTTATTCTTTTGTCTATGCTCGCATTTACAACTTAATCTTTTCATGCACTCTTGAAGACAATATTTCTTTATTGAGTTAAAAGTATTGTTTTTTCCGATTGAATTATTTAGATATCAACGATCAGAAAAAGCAGAAAGAGCAGAATGCGAATAAGAAAATTAAAAAAATGGAAGCTGCTAAGCAGGATTTTGCGATAAGTGACACAAAAGTAAGTCTTTTTAATTGGTGAGAGATACATGATATATTTATGACATGCGTTCGTTGCGTTTAAGGGAATTTGTTAATTCCATTTTTATGCGTTTCGGCTCGAGTCTTTCTTCAGTGCCAGATATATATAATTTCAGTAGGTACAAGTACTTCAATCTATAATATGCAAACCTTAGATTCTCAAAGGTATGACTTAATACATTTATTATTTCATAAGTTATAAACTATTTCTAAAGTATTAATGAAAGACTCTATGGGTGCCACCTTTCTTGTCTATGAGTCACTTGCATCCTCACTTGACACTAAATAAATCTTAATAAAGTTGTTGCTTAGACACAAAAAGCTGGTAGACATCTCATGGTCCATTTATTTATTGCTTGTCGGAAAAATAAATGGATATGTACTATGGATGATTAAGTGTTTGACCTTTTCTTATTTTATAAAATCAGGAGTGCTCTTATTACTTGAAGAATCTTTTTGTGGTACAAAACTTGAAAATCTCCATGAATATTTGCGACATTGCGCTAAAAACATACTTAAAAGCTTGTAAGTATGTTCTTAGCGCAATGTGGCAAATTTTCAAGGCGATGCTCCAGTTACCCTATGAGCCTATTTAGATGAGCCCGGTTGATTGGGCTAAGGGCAGTTTACTGTCATATGATGTTTGTCAAACCCGTTTTGGCACGCTAAAAGAGTCAAATGACATTTGTTTACATTCTTTTCGTTTCCTGCATGCGCACTTTAATGATTTTCAGTCCACGGAATGGAGCCAGCACAATCCGTTTGACCGGGATCTAACTTGGTAAAAGAGAGATCTCGGTTTGTCAATAAACGTGAGATCTTTGCAGGGCAGGGCAGTGCAATCAGGCCGGCTGGGTCACCAGGATTTGACCCATAAAGTAAGGGTCACTCTCCACCAAATATCATTTTTAGTTATCATCTGATTTAATTTGATTAATCATTCCCTCTTTTCCAGGACACTACAAGTAAAATGTACCGAAATGCTGGGTTTGAAAATAAAGTGAAAGAAAAGGGAAGGAAAAGCCTTTTAACAATGTAAGTATGAAATCATTGGACAGAATTAGTTTCAGAGATCAGAGATTAGTTATAGCAAGCCAAAAAGATTAATTACTGCAGCTGAAATAAGGCAAAATGAAATTTAACGTCGCAAAATCTTTTGTACAGTTTTGAATGCAAGATTCCGATCAAATATACTTGTCAAAACATTTTTACTTGAAGAACCAACAAAAAAGTATTTTTTACATTCTGTGATTTTTTTTTGCTTGGGGGTACATCTTCACCACCTCCCCAAACCAACTTGCAAATTCTTTAATCCATCCTAGTATTTTGAGGTTCATTAAAGCATACTGAATTCAAAACACTTTTTTAAGGTTTATTTTGGTCGGAGAACGTTGATTTCTTTTTCTTGTAAAATCGTGGCTCGCTTAAGTGCTGTGCATATTTCATGTCGTGTTCAGCAAATTTCGAGTTGCAGACGGAGTCCCGTAACACAGAATTCTTCCCTTTGTGATTCGGTTACAAAACCGTACAAGCAGCTCATGTAGTGATCACTCATTGGTTCGGTTGATAATATCTAACTTTATCTACCTAAACAATCTTTTTGTGGTAAAAATTGCCTTGAAAATTTGCGTTTTTGCACTAAAATCATAGTTAAAAGCCTAAAACCAGTACTCTGTAGGGCAGAAAGAGTGTTTTTCACTTGGAATTTTGCGATAAAGCTTTGTTTTAAATTTTCTCTTTGTCTTTTTCCTTTCTTGCATTTGATTGGCTACTTTCGATCCATGTTTCTTATGAAAAGTTTGCCATATGTATATATACTTTCCTTTCTGACACTTCATACTCCGAAGACTGTTCGACAGAAAAATCTTTCGAGTTCATTCTTGGCGCAATGTCGGAAATTTCCAAGGCGATTTTCACTTATATTCTATGATATTACGTACTATGATGACAATATTTTTAAATTCTTAGCTCTCCAACTCTTGGGAAGCATAGATAATGCCTAAATAAATTAACCTATTGCAATACAGAAGCGTGTCTGTCAAGTTCTTATGCGTCTTCTGCAGCTAGCATCATAGGTAAATCCAGGAGCATTCCCACTTACATTTTCATAGAGTTATACCTCAGTCTTGTGTCTTTGCTAATCTAACTAATCTACGAACACCACAATCACTCAGTCTTCAGGTGCGGATGAATTGAAATCAAACATCTTTTTAAAATTATAAATGACATTTTTATTATTCCTCCTTCTCTAATTTAATTACTTCTGTAGCAATGGCTTAGAATTTCAGTACAAAAAGACTTCAGAATCCTTACGATTAAAGAGATTGGACATTGAAAAATTAACCCAACAATATGAAACCAGATTAAAGAAAGAAGAGGTGAGATATGTTTTGCATTTGTTACGATAGTCAACTGCCTTTTGCTTGCTTTCATTGTTTTGTATAATGCGGATGCTGGTACACTTCTTTGAACACTGAATGACTTGAAAGGAGGGTAGTTTAGCAGTTCATGTTTTCATATGTGTGTTTCAATGCAACTATTGTGGTAATGCTCCACTTTTGACGAATGTGTATGAAAGGACTTGTTTCTGTCGAGATACTATGTCTATATATATACAGAGTATAAAATCGAAACGTCAATGAATTGGTGTATTTTTTGAGTTTTAATAATATTTATACACTTAGGAGAAGGTTGGCCTTTTGAGTAGACTATATATATATAGTGCAACTATTTTGGTAACGCTTGACTCTTGGCAATTATGTTAAAACACTTGTGTCTTTTGAGATACTATATATATGTGTATACATATATATACATATAGTACTCGTTTCACGGACGTCTTTAAGAGTAGAGGATGGGTGGACCATGGTCTATTCAGAAGAAATCGAACCCGGGTCTCTCGCCTTGAAAGTCATTCCTCCTGCCCAAATTCGTTGAAATGCCATTAAAATTTTGAATTTCTGTTTTAGGAGGAAGAACACATGTTGAAACAAAGGTTGGCAGAACTCGCCATCAGTTTAAATATGGAAGCTCAGAAGTTCAGAAACGAGGAATTTGATCTGCAAAGGTACAAAGAAGCTTCTAGTCTAGTTTCTGTGAAATGCCGTAATAATTTGAAGGGAGGAGAAATAGGAAAGAGTAAGGACTGCACTGTCTCAAATTGTATTACTAGATCCAAATTATTAACACGAGTGTTTTTGTAAACAAACTAGGACTTCAATTTGCCTAAAAACTGCGCAAATAACTCAAAACTTAGCTGCCTTCCTACTTTGTAAAATCAGCTGTAAAGTGGAGTATTTCAGTATTGGGAGAGCAATAATGAGTGCCGAAAGGGATTATGGTTGGCTGCAAATACGTAAGCATTCTGCCGTTCATAAGTGTCATTTACTATGTTGATTTGATTGTTATTCCTAAACTTTTGTTGCTCTGATTTTCGTCTTTGCTCGCTTAAGCTATTTCGCATTTCAATGTTGGTCATAAGAACTACGCTTAAACGATATTAATTACAAATTTCATTATTTATTGTTGTTTATGTTCTTTACAATTTTTATGTATTCGTTATATTTGATGGTATATATTATGGTATATATTGTGGTTATGTTGCTTTTACTTTATGATATAAATATCGACACATACATTGACATAAATGTTATGCTGTGTTATGTTATCTGATAAATTGTACTGGATACCTCTTTTAATAAACACTACAACACTTGTTTCTATTTTCAATGATAGAGAGAAGCTTTCAACAGCCAGTGCGGATGTCCAGGTATCTAGATTTTTGTCTTACTAAAGCAAGACTAAAACTAGAGTACAGGAAACAATAATATTATTATATGAAGAGATACAATAAATTTCACATACTCACTCTCGAGGGTATGAACCAATATTTATTCTTTGCGACTAAAATGGAAAGAAGAATAAGATTAATAATAAAGCTAAGACGATTAAGACGAGAAAGAAGATTAAGACGAATAGGTTAAGAATAAGACTTATAGCGAGGGAAAATCTAGACTAAGGACAAACAAATTTGAGGATAGGAAAAAATAAGATGATATGTAAGAATGCAATTGACCAACTGACTAATATTAAAACTATGAATAAGAATAAAAGGTTACAAGTAAGAACATGATTAAAAGTATGAAATCTAAGGATAGAATAAAAATAGCACTAAGACTAAAAGTCTAAGTGAGGATAAGAGTAAAAGGTTCAAGCAAATAGCAAGGCTACGAATTAAAATAACATCAAAACCAAGAATAGAAACATTCGCTAGGAACAGACTGAAACGTCTACGGTGAGCTACTAGAGTATATGTAGTGAATGTATGGCTGAAATAGATTAGGGGATGAAAATGTTTTTGTTTAAAGATTTCTGTAAGTAATACATTGCCTACATACACTTCTGTTAAAGCCTACTCGTGGCTAAGAAGAGACGTGGGGCAACCTATTTATGAAACTATTCATATAAAACTGTATGAGGAGGTAGACGACACAGTAACACAGTTGCTACTTCTAGAACAATCGATCGCGGGCCCTAGTCCCCAATCGTGTTATCATCCTGTGAAATTTCAGCCAACTCACTTCAAAGGCCTATTACCTGTCATCTGACCTATATTCCTAGTAAGATATGCCTATCGCAACTGCATTAAAGACAACGAAAGATATCAGTGATAGTGAAGGAAGTATGGGGGATTTGACAGTCCCTTTTTTACTAGTGGTTCAAATCACTGGCTTGTAAATAAAGTAACAAACTATATAATCTTGGTTTGTACTCGGTTATCCAATTAGTAATTTAAAGGATAATCATTTTAGTCTCGGAAGTTTCCAGGGACCACGTTCACTGGCGGTAATGTCTAATAACTATTATTAAATTAAACGAACTTAGAAAGATTTACATAAAAATATAATAGCTATATTTGGTAGTAATATTTGCATTTTTGCAGGAAAAATATTTCCTTAACTGCCCCCCCCCCCCCCATCAAAATATTAAGGGTAGGCTTCTTTTCATAATGACGTAAGATGGAGATATTTTGTGTAATGTTTAGTCCAAATTCAAAAATGAAGTGGTAGAGCACTAATTATGCATGTGGAAGGTTGTTGGTTCAATTTACGATCAGGTCATACCAAAACAGTACATAATGCTTAGTACTTAGCACTAACAGAGTAGATTAAGTTAAACACACAATGCTACCAGTAGCATTTACAATATAGCATTTACAATTTTATAATACCATATACTTTGCTTGCACAGTTGTGTGATAAGAAAACAGAGGATGGTGTCGTCCTCTACAACAAACGATGTTGGATGGAACTATAACTTTAATTTTTAATTACTTGAAAAGTCTGTGCATAGATAACAAGGGCTACCAAACATTTAGTCATTCCAATTAAACTCTCCGTTTGTTCTTTTGTTCTTAAATTAAAGGTCTTGAGTTTGTGTTATTTTTCTTTTTGTCTTCCTCATCAGCACTTATATTTAATTTTTCATAGACCTTACTTAGTGCCTTAATATTTACCAATTATTGTTTCAGGATAGAAACAAAAAAGAAACGGAACTTGATGATCGTTTGAGGTGAGTGTTATTCCTTTGGTTACATTCTGTTTTCCAATACCAGGTCTATCACATCATATCGTTTCATCTCTTGTCACGTCACGACATGTCATTGTCATGTCATGTCATGTCATCACATCATATCACATCACAACAATCACATCATATATCGTATGCAATCGAAGCAATATCGAGGCAATGCTCTAAAAAATAGAAATTAATTAAGCAACATCTAATTTTCTTGATCAAATTACTTCTTAATAAAAACTTTGTTTCTTTATCTAGGTATTCAATGGATACTGTTTTGCTTAATGAGAGAAACAAGCAAAAGTTAGATTCAGACCTGAATCAGACTATTGAAGAATTATCTTCGAATTTACGTGAAGGTATGAATATCACACGAATTTAATCTTCGAATGAATATCGTTTCTGTATTCACTGCCACTATGGGCTTCATTTAATATTGTGTCTAGTTTTGCATTTCTCTCCTTTAATGCATTGTTCTCTCTCCTTTAATGAATTTTCATTGTTAGCTTGGTCTCACCTTTATGTTTCCTACACTCCACGGTATCTATAATCACCTCAGCTAGGGAGATGTTTTTTAGAAGACGTTTTATCAGTCTGTGTGCAGATTTAGGTTTGTAAATGATAGACGGTCTGTCATTCTAAGGAATGGCATTTTATAAACTCACACTGTTGCTATTGCAAGGAATGATTTTTTTTTTAGCTGTAAAGGAGGCCTCGTGAGAACCTGCTATTATTTTACGTGATGAAGGCATGGAATAAGAGTAACAGGCCACATGTTTCTAGTAGTGAGCTCTGTTTGAGATGTAATGTAAAGAGTTTTGATTTGTAAAAGGGGACATGATTTATTATCGGCGTAGTCTCTAGAATAGTGAGCATAATAAATAGTGTCTTGAACAAGAATAACAAGTCATACCTAATGAGATGAATCTTGGCTGTATGTCCAGCTCGATTGGTGAATTCTAGAAAATCATCGAGTTATAAAACTCTATTATTAGATATGGTTAAGCTTTATCCTTTTCATGATTATCTTACGTTTGCGACATTTTTGCAACCCTTTAGTATTCAACAAAATGAAGAATCCATTCATCACTCAACTCAGCTTGGAGCCATTGGCATAAGAAGCATAACTTTCACTAACACAATAGCATCTAGTTTCACTTTTTGCCTATTCGTGGAGTACTTTCTATCCAAAGAACAAACCTCGTATACCCTTCGCTTAACAGAGATGATACCATATCCATCATAAAGAGACGAGGTGAAGAAAAATTAATCAACTTTATGCGCAACCTTACACTTCTCTACTATTCTCAACAACATAAAGAGTCCTTTATCTGGATAATTGCTGCTTAGGACTACCACAAAGGCCATCATCTCAAAGACAAACTTCACTATCGAAGATAAGAGCATGAATGCTTTTCATGATGTGAGCACTCGGGCTCGAACTCATGACCTTCAGCACAGAGAGCGAGCATGCTTTAGCCTTGTCACGTCGTAGTAATTTATTTCTAAACAACACCTGTTGTAAGATATGTAGTAGCTAGAATGATATTAAAGGGTTGCAATTTCTTTCTTTCAAAATTGTACTCTGTTCGTAGCCAATTTCTATATGTGTGTTACAACTCGTAGAGGGAAGGAGACTAACTGATGTCAGAAACCAACTTCGTTCAAATTTGAAACTTCAGAAGTACACGCAGGAAGCTGCTGAACACGCTCAAATGGAAAGAAGGGGCCAAGAGAGTGCCGAGAGAGTGATGGTAACTGTATTTATTCACTTATAAAGTAGACGTACCTGGATATATATGTAACAAAGTATTGGATTCTTACCGCTAGCATATTTTAACAAGGATTGCCTTTCAAATTAAAAACATGCCATCTGGTCATTCAAAATGCAACATCTTTTTGGCTCCTGTGTCCTTGGCCGTGAACCTGTGATTTTACTACTCAATCTTGACCTTGATATTGGAAAGACATACTTGCACTTTCAAAATGAAGTTGCTAAGTTAATAGCCTCAACGGACAGACAAACAGACACGCAGTCACAGAGACATAACTAAAATCATTACCTTCCAACATAAGCGGGCGGTAACAACCATGTACATTGGGTATCTTTGCAACCCATGGGGATCTTACATCTAGTAAAATAATCCCATAGCACACCAAAGTAATGCAACCCAGGGTCTCACACTTCTAAGTAAGAGAAATCTCTTTATTCTTCTCGCCTCGAATAAAATCCTGTTGTCGGCTCTGCTCATACTTCATGTAAAATGTCTTTGGATGGCGAAAAGCAACAACCCTTAGATGCAAAATCTCTGAGTCGAGATTTCTATATTTTAACTAAGCCAAACATTTGAAGGAATTATCCTTGTGGTATTGCAATCTTTGTATAAACTGCATGATGAAAATAACATTTATTCAAAAATATCAACTAGTTGTATTAACATGTGGTTTTAAGCAAACTCTCTCTTCTTGGGCTTCATAGGAATTTCTATTTTTCGTGTCATATATATTATATCCAAGATCTGTATGAATGTTAGGGAACGATGTCTCAATCACGTTACAGCACTGGGCTTTTGTACCTATGTTTTTTTGTTCGCTATGTTTTTTAATTGCGCTGATCAATGTTTTATCAGCTTGTCACAGCACGAAGAGAAGGAAACCTGAACTCTTTTACTCGTGCCAAGAAACGTCACAACATGAAAGTCATGAACGATTGGCAACGAAGGAATTTGACAAAGACAAATGAAGCCGAGAAGAAAAACACAGAGGATAGCATTTTACATTTACAGGTGAACATGATTATAACTTGTGAAATATAAACTTTGTAATTTTTACACACTTTTGAAGAAGAAAATGATCCATTTGCGAATTTTCGACCTACAAAGCTTTAGTTATTTGACAGAATGACTAGGTAGTAAAAAGAGGGACTTTGTTTTTCCAACATTTTAGAAAGATAAGATACAACTGAATGAACAATTTGTAATTCAAGTTATACTTAGTTTTTCCGCTTGACATTGTTCTGAAACATAATGGCTTTCAAGTTATATAAAACTATATTTCCTTATCGAACTATATTATGCGTGTATTAGCTATAATTTTTATACTTGGTGTCCATTACTTTAAGCTATTGCCACTGTGAAATTTTTTATCATTTTTTAACGAACAGAGAGCGGTCAAAAAGGAAGAGGATTCAGAAAACTTACTATTTAACAGAGTTCGATCCAGCGAATCTAAGAGGACGAAACAAGAGCAAAGACTTAAACAGACACAGGCGTTGTATGAAGACACTTTGAGAAGGAACGCAAGATTGCTAAAGGCAAGTTAAAACCCCAGCAGCTCTTGGTATGCGCTGCGATTCGAACTCACGTCCCCTTGCACGGAAGATGGGCGTCGCACTACTAGGGCGCTAGTCATATAAGGATATCGAATGCTAAAGGGTTTAGAGTTATTGATGGCTATGTGCTACGACCCTTTGTTCATTCTTTTCATTTTTATTCTTTAAAAAGGAAATAGCAGATATTTTGTTGGTCATTAAGCTCTATGTTCAATAGTACCTCTAAAGTGGTATAAACACAGGAGGTGATGCCAATTTGCAGTGTGGAAGGTTTTCGCACCTGTGTGTAAAATGACAACTTGCCTACAAAGACAAGTTTATAATAGTAATTAAATTAAGTTTTAGTGTACTATGTAAACTTTTCTGTCTCACTAAAACGTGGCCAAGTCGTTGATAAATGTTAAAGGCACAGAAAACAGTTAGGTAATTCTTGGTCAAATTTGCCTTGTCTCATCATCTGAAGTTTTATGTAAAATTATGCCATAAATTTGACTTAATCTACCTTTTTACTGTTTTGTCTATTTTCCTCTTGTTTGTATTATTGTTTTTATTTCTATCACTTTAGTTTCTAATTAACAAATTAGTTTCTCTTGTCTATTGCTATGAAGCATCTACATGTCAAAGTGTTGGTGTTATTTGAATTTTTCCTATTGTCCTTGGGTGGTAAAGAATTATCATAAAAGCCTGTCTTGAATTACGTAGACGCCAGACCAAATGCACTTAGTCTAAGCTGAAGTAAGGGCCGATTAAGCATGAGTTTAGCTCCGTCTAATGGATAGATATCAAACTTTAATTTATTTGACATGCAGAAATGGGATGTGGTATCATAGTATCTTCCTCTGACTGTCGGTTAGTTGTAGCATTTAACGATTTTCGGGCGTTCATAGGCTAGGCCCACCAATCTAACCTACCTTCACAGCTTTAAAGACAAAATTGAGTACCCTTTTCATGTCTTACCTTGGCAAGATGCCTCTTAACCTACCTTGTCAGAGATGACCTGGGTAGTATTAGATTTCTGCCCCAATTGGCAGCAGAAACCACTGGTACAATATGATAGCAGAGATATCACATGGAAATAAGTTTCAGCTTGTGGAAAGGAAATTTTTAAGAGCAAGCTTTTCAATTTAGTTTAAAAACAGCTTAAATGATGCTCTATTTTTACCGTTTGACCGTTGCGTAGATGTCAAGGCTATTTTCACATTTGACTTTTTTATTTTTCTAGGAATCAGCAATAAAATGTCAAATGGAGGAAAATGAGATAAAGAACAAGATGATCAGAGAACAAGCCGAATTAGCCAAGGTATCACACATATGATTGCCACTATAATTTCCTTGTTAACATCCCAAAGAAATCTGTAAAGCAAATAAATGTTCTTTAGGTCTTAAGTCCTGAGATGCAAATATACGTTTTAAACTGCTCTAGTGATTAATTTCTGGACTTTTGGCATAAGGACACTAACGTTCAAATCCTCGAGCCTGAGTCTTGCCACATTTGAGATACTCGTGGTATCAAGCCCCCTAAAATTTCATGACGAGGTTTGTACCAGGCTGACTTGAAAAGGTCATGGGAATAGATGGAGTAGCTAAGACTCTGATGTCACTGATTTTGTACACAGCTTCAAAATCGTACCCTAGATTTTAGATCCTCCTATTCCGCATGGAACATTGGGCGATAACTGCAGCTTTCCATGCCTAACGATCCTGTGCCAACGCTAGTATAGTATGCATATAATTTTCAGAAACACAAAGTTACGCTGTCAGGGCCTTTAACATATTGTCACAAAAGAAGCAAATATACTACTCTCTCCAGGTTTTAGTTAAGTCTATTTAATATATAAGTGAGTAGAGCAGAGCCTGTGCGCTATAACGGGTTTCGACTTGTGGGATTTTTGTGGGCTTAGACAGGGTAATCATAAATAAAGAAATATGCGAGTTCGAACACCTGTACTTCGACCCAGTCTCCAGACTACAAACCTAATGCACCCTATCGACCGAAGCAGTTCAAGACAATTGGTTGAATGATCCCTCTTTACCCGTCTTTGTTGATTCATTGTGCAATTGGATGTAATTGATACCTTGCAAGTATCATTTGTTTGGCAGAGCGTCCAGATAATGACGTATCCCATTCTGAGTTCCGTTCTTGGTAAGGTGAAAATGCATTTAGCAATAACAAAAATGACAAATTGTTAATGAAGCATTTATATTTCTTTGTTTATTTTCTTGACAGACACTTAATGAAAGAGAGGATTCTGTTCAAAACCTTGTCAAACTTCGCCATTTTATGGCGCATGACAAGGAAATGCTTGGTGGTGAGATGAAGGTAATGCATCAAATCGTCTTGATTTTCAGTATTGTCTTGTATAAAATCATAAGATCGACAGACTTGGTAAAGGGGCATTCAAACATTTTGCTTTAAGTGCCAACCTTCCTTCTTTTATTGGGAAGTGCAAAATGAATGAGGACGTAATGAGGACATAGATTACTTTGCATTGCATCTAGTTTTCCTGTATAACAGCGATTGTACCACTGCAGTATATTGCTGTAAAATCGGTCCAAGCAAGATAAATATTGAATCGAGATGATATATGCATACTGCAACATGGAGAGTACATGAGATATCAATATGTACCAGAATGAGACCTATAGAAGTCAAAGAAGAAAAGTTAACAAAGATAGTTCCGGAAAATCGGATAAAAATCCGACAGAATGACGAATTATACTATTTTCCACATTAAATACTTGGGTGCTTTTGATCATAGACAGAGAATTGAAAGTAATCCTCAATAAAACTCAAACTACCTGTCCTTAATGCAATGCCTATAAAACTACCTGTAAAAAGAGGCGAGTATTGACTTGATCTGGTCACGAGCAAAAATCGCAACTTACGGGAAAGCTTAGGATAAACACATTTGCCGCTTGGGTTTTGATATGGTCAAGGAGATGAAGGTTAAAGACAGGTACACACACCATCATATATGATCACTAGTCTGCACATTGCTGCAACAAATTTCAGCAATTTTATTGGAGGCATCCGATGTCAAATTCCTGCGATAAGGCGACTGGGATTTGATCAGATAGGCAATGATAGAATCAGAAGTAATAATCGACTCACATGCTTAAGGGCTTACATTTCCTTCTGATAAAGGCACACTTTTACACAGCTATACTTAAAAAGCATTTTAAAAGAAGTTTTTAGCTTAAATATTCTCTTTATCCAAAGAAGTGTACTTCTGACTTAAGGTAAGACTTTGACCACCTCACTCATCTACATTCTTACTTGTTGCTCTTTAGGTGTACAGTCGGCTGAATAGAATTGGAGACAAAACAACATCTGCTCGTCAGGAGCTGGTATCCTGAAAAATGAAGCCAACGTAATCATTTATTTTGAACTGTACTGCATTGCTCATTTTGTGCATAACCTTACCTAAACAGCAATAACAATAATGCAAGCCTTCAGTAAGTAATCTTAACTGTTTGATGCTCCGAGCGCTTGCCCCCCAAAATTGATCGCTGTAAATTTTTACTGTCAAATACATAAGGAATGTTTCATCCATTTCGGCATAAAATAAGGTAACCATTATAGCAATATAAGATCAACGTGTCTTTTGTCGCTTTTGTGATTTTTGTATTGTATTTCGTTATCGGAAACAGTTAAGGAAGAATTCACCCATATCATAGCCTAATGATGGCCACTGCACTACAGACCATAGAAACCAAAATGAAATCATTTATTGGATCCAGACTCCTTAAAATTAGCTACAAACTGGAATTAGCCAGTTTTATGAGTAATACCTTTTCGATAGGTGACATTCGAATGTTGCCGAATGTTGCATCAGAACTTAAACCTCTGCCTCATAACAAAGCCAGTTTTCATGGTTATTCATAGTGTTGGTAAACGCTCTTTGTAGTAACAGGGATCGAAATAAATCGAAATAACCAAAGTTTTGTTCACCAGTCATGTTCATGACACCAAATGGCATCATTAAAGAGGTTGGGTGTCGTGCCTACCTTCAATTACTGCACATTCGTCCTAACAACGTTTAAATATAAGTTTCCTTCACATAAATTTATACCGACATTTTGTAAATTGCTGCCAGGTGTTTCAAACTTTCAAATTCTGCCACCGGTTCCTTTTCAATTTGAACCGCGTTTAATCGATCCTTGTTTCGATCCCCCTAGTTTTAACAGAATTTTGATACAATAAAATTCTAAATACTCGTTGACCAGCCCTTGGCAAATCTTGCGGTAAATGGAGCATTCATACTGACAGTATTCTTACAAATGCCCCTTTTAGCCGAGTGTAATAAGCTTATTATTATACGTTACATGGTGCGCGGATAGATTTACAAATTAAAGAGATAATTCAAGTATTCGATAGTTTTGGAAACAAATCACTGGTAGGCTATTGGTTTAGATCCTAATGCAAACACTGTGGTTTAGCCAGTGTGACATCTTCTGGTAGGCCATTTCTTGTGAGAAATGTCACTTAAAATTTTCAAGGATACCTGACTTTAGTAGTAAAAAGAGAAGTGTCTTGATTGCTCACAAACTCACCAAGAGAAACTGTAATGCTAGGCCATCCATCAATGACGAAGGTAACGATTTCTTAGAAAAACAAACCGAGTTTAAAAATGTGATAATTGCTTGATAAATGTTGGTTTAAGTTTATTTCCATGGGTTTCATCTATTTACAAATGTCTGACTACGTTTGCCCGCCTACGATGTCTATGTTTTGACATAAATTAGTTTGTTTTAAATAAAAATCTTTTGATTGTATCTAGCAGAAGTTTGTTTTGGTCCAGAGAAAAACTTCAAGAAATATCCTTGAACAATTTTATCATTGAAATTCATAGTGTTTGATTAATATCCTAATGAAGATCGCTGACTTTCCTTCTGACCTGATAAAAACAGAGTACAGGAAGAGGCTAACTTTTCACATCTGGAATAACATGGTATTGTTATTTTGAAATAAAAGATAGGGCATGCATCACTTTATTAATTATTGCTAGTCTGTGGTACCTTAGTAGTCAATATGAAACCCTGTATTGATCAAATATCAAAAATGTATGTTTCAGGTAAGGAAAAGCATAAGTAAAAAATTTTTAACAACATAATAAATAGTACAGTAGGTATCATTATTATCATCAGTAATGATAATAATCTTGTCTATCATCAAATTACACACCAACACTAACACAACTTCTATTATTATCACTCAAATATTTCACGTGTTACCTTACCAATTCACTTTTCTTGTACTAGTTACTTTGTCAAAACATGATATACACACGTCAGTTCTTCTGAAATTAATTTTCTTAGGATTAGAAGCATGCTAGCTTATAATTTACTGTTGTAATGAAATTTCTGCATCGGTACTTAGTACCGTTGTATTTAGTCTGTTGTAGTGTGTATTTAGTTTCAGTCACATTGTAGGTAAGCACATTCCTAGAAGCACATTTCTAGAACCACACTGTTGAGTTTTTTAACGTGCCTAAACTAGTTATTTAGCTGGAATTTGTATTTATTATGTTACCTTTCTTTGTATTATCATTTTAAAATGCCATTTTGATAATTTTGATCTGTAAATTAAAAATTAAATTCCACTTTGCCTGATCTATTATGCTGTGTCCTTCTTTCATAATTGCTTGACATTAATACCAAATATCAGCTTAATTAAAAAGAAAATTTTGTCTGTCTTCCTTTAAATTGTCTCGACAGGATTTCTTGTTCAGGAAGAGGTGCTTTATAAACCCAAACGTCCCTTGAATGATGCACGACCAACAACTGCTACTTATAATATAAATTACATTGTAATTTAAAATGCAGTTTATAATATATAATTTATAAAATACATCTACTCAAGATGTAAAGGAATCCTCGTTGACAGAAACTTTAAAGACCTTAGCATGGGGTTTTACGACCGACGTTCTGGGTCCAGGCTCGATTCCAGTCTCCTCCCATCAGTCATTGCTCTGACATCGCCCTTTTTTGGTTTAAATATACCATATAATCGAACCTATTTACAAAGATATAGTGCCGTGTGACAAGAAAATATAAAATTTGTAACTCTACCAAAATTTTAAAGAAGAAAGCACATGGATTGGTTTCTTGTTAAAAATAGGCGTTTTAGTTACAAATTTTATTATTGTTTTATATACAATAATCTCCAGGAGGAAATTTATAGTTGAAATAGATATTTAGTTACTTCATTTCTAAGCTTCGAAATTTATCCTATAAAAGTTGCAAAACGTCGAGAAGCGAAATCCTTGACTCTAAATATATACTTTTACACCAACATGTTTTTACTCTTCTCATAGGAGATATGCATATTTTGTTATCCACTCTGTTCTGACTAGGAAGGCTCTAAGTTTTAAAGCTCCCTTGTAATCTAGGTAGAGATAATCGGATGTCAGATAATCGAGTTTAGTTTCGAAGTAACAGTTTATAGTGATTAAACTCACGATAAACAGTAATTAAATAATGTAGGAGATGTACTGTTTGACTGACTGACATACCTCAGTTGAGCAGACTGTGAAGACTGTACATCAAAGCCTGATTGTTGCACACACATGTCGAATTTTATCAACAAAACCACAACATATTATTCAAAGACGTTAAAACATGAACAGATTGCAGTGTTGAGTTCGTTAAGAAAGCTGAGGTGATTATTAATTCAGTTATTTAAACAACGAATCTCTTTACGAACGTCTTTGTATAGAACCAAGGGGAATAACGTGTTAAAACTGTAATGCATACATTTATAGAAATTATGAGAAAACAATCAAAAGAGCTCAATTGCTAAATAAATTCAAGGCTTTTCTAGATTCAGTGAGATGTATTCAAAATAACTGTCAATGACAGATCACAAGGGGTTAATTAAACGCAAAAAAGCGCTTTCTTAAGAAGTTAGTTAAGCATAAATTAGACGACATTTTACGTCGTTTTCAACGCGGCAAACGTTCTTAGCTTCTCTTATGACAACACGAAACATCTCTTTTTCAACAATTCTATTCACTCTGTAGATATTCCAAACACGTCTTTAATTGTTCTACTCAAATTTCTTAAGTCCTTCAGCTTATATTTTGTACATTTTTGCCGTAAATTTGTCGGTATACTGTATATGTTCATGTTTCCGCCATCAGTACGAGCGGAGTTTGGTCTCATTGGATTAGACGACGAACTTGCGATCGAGTTGCTGCGAGTTCGAACTCGTGTCACAACAGAATGACGTACTATTGTTGAGTGGAGATATCGGGAATCGACTTTCATAAAGATCTCATTTTTTAATAAAATTCCTTAACAATGGCATGGGAACGAGGTACACTTAGTAAAAAGTAAGCTAAAAAAGTCTTATTGTTGCAAATATCGGGAGACATCGTCACTTATGATGGATATGATGAGAAGATTTTCATCATAGTCGAGATGCAAAGCTTTTAATGGGCATCAGATCTTCAAAAGTGTTGCGGCGTTAGACTAGTATGTCTCCAATAGAATATAAAATTTGCAACTTTGCTGTCCTTTTGAAAAAGGGAATTAGAAGTTAAAACGAGAAACTGAAAATCAAGATTGGTAAAGCAAAAGTTAGTTTTTTGCACAGTGTCAAGGCAAAGGAACAAAACAAGATCCTTAAGCAATCATCAACTGATAATTCTGAAGGAGGTATTAAAGTGGATAAAGACAAACACAAAGTAGTCTGTTAGTGGTGGAGGAGAAGAGTCACTCATCAAGGTCATCCAAAGAATATCAGCGTCAACACAATTTGCAGATAAACAAGAAATTGAAGAAAGTATGGGGAGATGGCAGCTAAGGAGGGATGAATAGAATGATAATGATAACAATTTAACAAAAGCAGTCCTGTACACAGTAGCCCATACATAGTAGTCACACTTAAAGTAAATAACTGTGGATGATAAATCAGAGTGTTGAATACTGGATCAAAATTGGCCAGTTCAAGTCCACTTATAATTGAACGCATCGCCACCTCCCTTAAAGTAGTGCCTACACGCGAAGGAGGCTCAATCATGTCAGTTCCTTGACCACATGCGAATGAAAATATGCGGATGTATATAACACATAATTAGAAACCGTCCTGGTTTACAAAATTGCCTCTTCAACAACACCCCGATGAATTTTGAAGTTTGGATTGCATTCTCCACGAATGACTAAAGAGAAAGTATATCCAACACAAAGTAAACCTTGATTCAATGTCTCTAGATTCGTTAGTTTCGTGTTGAAAGAGTGCAACCGCGAAACAGCACGTTGTCCCAATGCTAAATAAACTGTCTGATAATTGCAAACTTGTCATTGTAAAGTAACACAAAGTAGAGCGAGGCAGTTACTGGTTCGAGATGAGTGACAGCAAGGGTTCTAACTGGGCAGTAATAGTAATCGATTGAAAACCTACTATTCCTTGCAAGGACCAACGATAGTGATCAACAATGATAACTCTAATTACGAGACATCTCTAATTTTATAGCGTTTGTCAGTAATATGTCGTTATCATTTACAAGAGACGACTAAGATAGACACAAAAAGATTTCTTACCTACAACAGGACAAAGGAACTACATTAAAGTCCCCAGCAATACTCGCTTTATCTTTATATTTCGAGTCCTCTTCCTGAAAAGTTTCCATGTCTGACAACCAAACTTAGACCGTTAACTGAACAGCAAAACGAAGCGCTTCATTAACGAGCATTCTCTGCAATGAAGTATTTGCACATTATCTTCGACAATAATTTAGCATAACAAAACAAGTAAACGAAACTGTCAGCATCTAAGTGGCTACCTTAAACAAACAAAAGCTCCTGTTCATATTAGGCACAGATGTATATTCTTCACCTCAGATTAAATAAATGAACGTGCTAAAGGCATTGTCTATCAATAACAGTTAATCTTCAAGGGAATTGGCAATAGCTCGTGCCATGTCTGAAAATACTTTTTTGATGCATTTTAAACCAAGAGGGGTTTAGAGGAAAGATTCTAATCCAGTTATCTATTAATAAACGTAGCACAGTCACGTTTGCCACATTGGGATTTTAGCGTTCCCGCTGCACCGCTTATGCATGACCATGTATTTCCACCGATAGTGTAACGTGTCTATATTTGATAAGTAATTAAACAAAAAGCAGACAACATTATTATCAGTTTGTTTTCCTTTTATTATTTATGCCATCAATGCATACAACAGCAGTCGAAAACGGAGTGTAAAAATATATTATAGACTATATAATACACTTAATAACAACACTGCAATATAGATCAATGCACAGACTACGATACAGTTCTTAAAACGAGACAGCGTTCGATATTGCATACAAGCAATATCTGTGGCAATTAAACCAATGCATCCTACTGAGCTGCCAAAAATAACTACATAAAAATCATACTTTGATAGATTAAGGCGATCAACAATAATCTGTCAACCATTTTACAAACTGATAAATAAATTAGACAATCTTCTTTCAGTTCATACAGCAATTGATAGGTCAACGAAGATTATATATGAATTACTTAGCCGATTAATAAATTGGACAATCAATTGAACGTCATCAACACATACATCAATTGATAGATTAAAATGATCAACAAGGATTTATCAACGAATCACATAGCCGATTAATAAGGCGGACAATCAATTGACCCTCTATCAATCCATACATCAATTGATAGATGAAGATGATCAACAACGATTTATCAGTCAATCGGTTGGTTGATTAATAAATTGGACAATCAATTGATCTTCTTTAAGCCCATGCTTCAATTGATACATTAAAATAATCAATGCTTAATAAAAAATTCACTAGCTGATTACTAAATTGGACAATCAATTGATTCCCCTTCAACCCAAACCAAAACGATATCACCAACCAATCTATTTTTCGATACCTTAAATCATTACAAAAATAAAATGTCTCGTCAACTGTTTTAGTCAACAACAGATAAACGTGTTAACCAAAGTCATGTCTTAAAAACCTCATCCTTCTATCTTCAGTTTCTTGACTGAAAGAATGAAAACATTCGTATTAACTCAATCACTGTCCGGAAAAGGTAACAAGATAATTTATAACAAAATATAAATTAAATTTGTAATTCTACTGACATGGTTGGCTGTATATTTGACTCTTGAAACACGACCAAAGCCAAGTCAAAACAAATAGGAAAAACCACAAAGAAATAAGAACATTGAAGCCATTTTAACCCTCGGACTTTTAACTCAAATACGGGTCATAATTTTGCCGCTCTTTTCAAGGTTGTTTCTGATTGGCTGGTTTCGAGCGGTCTTGTGGTGAGCCATTTTTTCCCGCTTCTATTCCGCGTATCCGTCTGACATTTTATACACCGTTTCCCCCCTCACTTAACTTTTTGATGCTTAACACACTAGTGAGCATCAGAACAAAATACGTTAGTAATCTAGTATAGTTGCTACAAACTCGTTAAAAACTCTTTAAAAACCATTGTTTTAATTGACGTAGACTATCATACATACAGGTCTCCCGAACTTTTCTTTCTCACACAACAAAGTTATTTTAGTAAACTGACTCTACAGAACAAAATATTAACATTTTGTGTGAGGAAAGCACGGTGTCAGAAAAATTTATTATTTCAACGACAATATGTGACAAACAACACGGTAATCTATATTTACGAGTACCAGTCATACATAATTTGCAGATCCAACATTGCACAATTACTGTCTTCAAATGTCCAGAAATGTGGAACCTAAGTTAACGGAGTGATTGGGTTGGCGGGTCATCTCTCACGAAAGCTTGAGGGTTCAACAGACACAGAACCCGCATGGTGAATGAGGGAGCGTGTTTGTTACCATGCAGTTACAGTACAAAAATAAACCGACTTAACTAACATGGAACAAACAATTCCTTGAATATCAGTTTGTCAGTACTGGGCAACTAAATTACTGCATCCTCTGTTAGCAACAAACAAACACCTTTTGTTCTTAACTGTTAAAAAATAATCACTAACGAGGGCTGTCCTATGGTTCAAGTGCATGACCTGGATTTGACCAACACCCCATGAC
This sequence comes from Chironex yamaguchii, assembly GCA_024741275.1. Classification (NCBI taxonomy): domain Eukaryota; kingdom Metazoa; phylum Cnidaria; class Cubozoa; order Chirodropida; family Chirodropidae; genus Chironex; species Chironex yamaguchii. Next base: position 37,994 of record JANTCA010042968.1, read on the forward strand.
ATATTGGATGAAGCTTATGATGAGTAACCAACCCTCTGTAATTTTTGGGATCAGAAATAAACAAGGTGCAGTCACGTTTCAAGAACGGGCCGGGTCACAATCCATAGAAGTAGCAAAGGGTTATTTGATGGGCCTTTACAGTATATAAAAACCATATGCAAGTGAATGTAGATGTAAAAAAAATCCCCCTCGAGCCAAACTCTGTTACATATAGCCCCATATATCTCTTCTTTTAGGTTCACTAGATAGCGAACTACCCAGTAAGTTTGGTTAGTAGAGTAGTTTTTATGAATAATTTGTTTTTAAGTAAATCGGCTTAGGGGAAATGGGAGGCCAAAAAATGAAAATTATTCTGCAACAAGTAGTTTTCAGAATGTGCGTCTTCGAGGAGGAAGTACTCCAACAAAGAGGCATCCGGGTAGCTAAAAATACCGAAGATGCACCGTGGTTTGCTGTAGAAAACAGAGAAAATTTCCCAAGCTAATCCAATATCACTTTCATTTACAAGTTGACGTGTCTGGGAAATACTAATGTCAATATCTGAGAGCAATTCAAACTTCAACTTCCAGGGAACTCGAACACATGAGATCAAAAGGGCCCGAAGAAAGCGATCATCAGCAAAACCACCTGACCAGCACGTGGTATGCCGAACGATATAGAAAAATAGTAAAATTCAGGATGTACGACGTTTTGGATCGGATTACTACTAAACAGGGCCATTGAGAGGGGGGCAGGGGGGATTTCCCAGGGCTTCAAGGTTTAGGGGCCTCATAAAGTAAGAGCAAAACCTTTTTTGTGGTCGAAAGTGAATTTTAAGCATAGCAAAGGAATCTAACTCCAAAAAGCAGATCATTGTATTTTAAAAACGGCATGATTCAGAAAAGATACTTTTAATAGCAAAAGAATGTAACAAAGGAAAAATCCCCATGAGACAAAGACTGTTACATGACTGTCATCACGCATATGTAAAAATTCTGTTGTTAAATGCTAACTACTGCATAGTGATGTCAGTCTCTACAGGAGTAAGTTTGTATAGCCCATGGTATTTGCTGTTTTGTTTAGATGTGAGCTAGTGTTGTGTCTGAAAAAATAATTGAACGTGAAGAGAAAGCAAAAAGGCAAAGCGATTGGAAAAGAAATCAAACCTAACCAGAACTTTTTAACAGCTTGGTTTGGGGAAAAATTACTGAGAGTAAGATGACAGAAATGCAAGAATGGCGCGTGTTTTGTTTGACTAATGCAGGAGGGCAGGAGGTCCAGCCAAGTGAAGGAGAGTTGGAACAAAATAATGTTGGACGTTAACTACAGAAAATTAGAACGACAGATGAACACTTCCCTTCAATCAAGGAGAACCACACGGAAATGAATGTTTTTACGAAAAATGAACAAGAGCCTGCTTCGGGGTCTTAGCGTCAGAAAACTGGTTTCATGGGAAGAATTGATGTTGACAGCTGGGAAACACTTAACAACAAAGGCAGAAAAGATATTGCTGCCAAAGGTCTCGAGCAGAGTACCATGCACATTACCAACTAAGTGAAAGGGAAAGATCTTGAGGTGACACTTGCAAAACAGTCTAGCATTGAATACCAATGTCGGAAGGATGTTAATGAACGGAAACAGTCTTTGAGGAAAATACTTAGATGCTTATTGTAGATTTGTTCGAATTTACTGTCGACCCTCCAAATAATCCAAGTGACATGAAAATCAAGGAACAACCAAAGCACTTAGTTGATGAATATCAAAAAGAATTGCTCATAGATGACCTGGTGGATAAATTTCGTCATTACACAAAGTTTCAGCAATAGATAGGTAGGTGAAAAATTGTGCACGTGCCATGTTGAATTGTATTTAGGAAAACAAGACACCTTTGTACCCACCAATAACTGTCTGCGAATCTTCCTGACGATTCCAGTATTCGTTGCTTCAGGAGAAAGGTCATTTAGTACACTTGCCATGATAAAAAGTTACTTGTGCTCCTAATCGTCACAAAAAGGCTTTCACGTTTTGATCTTTTCACTTGAGTACAAGCTAGCAAGACAGATGGGTTATAAAAAAACCTGACACTTTCGCAGTCGAAAAAACAATAACGATAAACAATTAATAGACTCCTCTGTTCTGACATTTAGGAAATTGAAGTGACGAAAAAGGCTTGGACAGCTGACAGATAGAATTAATTAAACGTAACAAAAGTTGATGTGAGAAATATTTTGAAATATACTTTACTTAATTGCAAAATTTTGCTCTCTAAGCTTATTTTCAGTTTTGCCCCGGGCCCCCTTAAACCTCTCGGCGGGTCTATTACTAAAAGTACCCTAATGAGCGCCAATGTTGCACACACAACTGTATACGACAATAACAAAGGCGTCGTAGCGATAGACAAGCCATTCACGGACATCATCATGATGTGAAGTTCCTGCACCAAGTCTGCTCTACTGATTGATCGTTATGAGAAAAGATTATTTTACATTTAAACTTCTACTTTCTTGTGTTTTTATAAGACTGTCCTACAAAATCCTGTGTATACGCAAACCTTGTAAAGCAGTTAGTGTATTAATATAATTAATATGTACATTAGTGCGAAAGAAAGTATGTAAATTACAATACTACAACGTACCAAACAAATACCAAGTTAATATCACTTTTAAAAAGCAAGTGAATTTTTCTTTTCGCAAAGTTACTGCAAATCTTCAAAAAACGAAGTATTCTCGTGGCAACCCTTCATATCTTTTGGTGCTAGAAAAGGAAAAAATTACCTTCGTCAAACAATTGTAACAATCAGTAGCCATAAAGTAGCAAGTGGAACTTTATGAAGTGTAGAGTCGTGTAGTGAAGGGTAGTCTAGTCTAGTCTAGTGCAGTGTAGTGTAGTGTAATACGGTGCAGTGCAAATTCTAATTGTCTTGTGTAGTGTAGTTTGGCAGAGTGTGGTATAGTGCCGTGGAGTGCACTATAGTTGTGAAGTGTAGTACAGTGTAGTGCAAATTCTAATTGTGTTGTGTAGTGTAGT
>JANTCA010042969.1:6166-19251 GCA_024741275.1 Chironex yamaguchii
CGTGTGAGAGGGTCCATGCGTGTGAGAGGGTCCATGCGTGTGAGAGGGTCCATGCGTGTGAGAGGGTCCATGCGTGTAAGAAGGCCCATGTCTGTGCGAAGGGTCCATGCCTCTGAGAGGTGCTATGCCTCTTGTTGTAGGTTAGTAGGTAAGAGTCAATCTTTTCTGTAAATAACTTGTTATTTATATGTAGAAGTCCCATTTCTACTAGTAAGTCAATACACTTGCTGTCAATACTCCAGGCCGTATGTCCAGTCTTGTATTCATTTCTTGCTATTTTAAATACTTTTTAAGGTGGATCTCAGGGTGATGCTTAATCGATCGGAATTCAACTTTCGTTTTTGCGTTTACGTAGTATGCTATTACTATACGTATTTCAGTGTTCAGTACATACTAATTTTGCCCGGACTCATTTTCGAGTGGTTTGTTTTGTGTGTGTTTATTTGGTGTATGTTTGTGTAATTTTCATTTTGTGTCATTTTGTATCGTTATGTATGTTGTGTATGTTTGTTTTACGAATGTGCTTGTGTTCGTTCGTTCGTTTGTTTGTTTGCGTAGGTTTAATGTGTATGTGTTTTGTGTGTGTATATATATATGTGTATACGTTATATTATCAGCTGATACTGCAGACTAATTATTACCTCTTGTCATATCACTTCTTGTTCGAAAAAGAGGCTGTTTTGTACTGCCGTTTCCATTAAATTTTTGTCAGTATGAGTACAGTTTCCAATGAGTCATTATTGTCATTTCGAGGAATGAATTATTGAAACATTCTTATGTTGTGTCTTAACAGTCTAAAACCGCGATTGGCAGCTTGGAGAAGTCATGAATCTCTATTCAGTGAGTGCGAGGAATCGATGCATGTAAGTTGGTTCTCCTGTATTTATCATGTTTATTTCATGTTAAATCTTCGTAGCTCCGGAGACTATAGGAAGAGTTGTCCCCGTTTTTCTTATTTTCCCATTTTTCGCATTTCCCCTATTTCCATCATTACTCCATTTTTCTCATTTCCCCATTTTCTTCATTTCCCCATTTTTCTCATTTCCCCATTTTCCTCATTTCCCCATTTTCCTCATTTCCCCATTTTCCTCATTTCCCCATTTTCCTCATTTCCCCATTTTCCACTTTTCCCCTTTCTCTATGTTTCTCTGTTTTCGCTATGTATCCAAAGATGAGCAATTGAACTATGGATACCCCATTTTTTTGTGTGAATGCTTGTCAAAACTTTATTAAACGAGCTCGTTAGTCTATTCATATACAGGATTGTCTTGTTTGTGGTGCTCAGCTCCATGGTTTCGTATCTCCGTACTTATTTTATCTGAGGTTGTAGTTACTTCCACGAAAGTGTGGTTCCTAGTAGTGCCTGGTAGACAACCGGTAAAATTTGTAAGGTGTAACTCTACCGACCTTTTGAATAATAGAACAGATCGGTCGTTTTTAACTGACGGTTAATTCCTTTGTAAAAGGAATAAACGTACTTATCCAAATCGGTTGAGTGTGAACTTGTTAGTGACGCTACAATTTTACCACAGTGCTTTTGGTTGAGTGGAAATTAGATTGTTTTGCGAGTGCAGCCCATCATCCTATCATGAGGAAAAGCAATTGGCATTAATGGAGTGGAGTATGCCTTGTCATCATTGGAAGAACCTATCAGGATCAATGGCAGTGGCGGCTGGTGGTGTTTTTGTTGGGGGGGGGGGGTTCAGATTTGGGTGTGGTCCAATATAGTTACAGGGGCCACGTCCCTATTTCGTCTTAGAGATCTTACATGAGAACAAAAATGTGACTTTTGGGTCTGTGTTGCTCAGGAACCTAGGCATTTAGTAAATCTTCGATAAAAAATTTACTTTGTAAAAGCAGATGTTACAAAAGCAAGGTTACAGCAAATGTGGTATCATAAGAGCAATACTAGACTGTCAGTTCGCCACAGGTGCGCTTTGATCTTATTTAAAAAGGTCGTTACACATTTAATACTTAAGTTATTTTCATTTCACGGCCCTCCTATCTACAAAGGTTTCTGCGAGGAAGTTGCCTAAAAATTTACAAATGTACACAACAACAAAAATATGAATATGCTCAAAATAGAATATACCGATAGGAACATCAATCAGGTTAATCGAAAACATAAAAGTAACCTCATCGGATTGCAGTATTTGTTTGAGCTTTTTTGAGAAGAAACTAAGAGTATGCAGGTTAGAATTCGAGGCTGGAAGAAGCACATGCGCTTTACCCCAACATTCGTGAGCAAAATTGTTTCATTCGCTGCACACGGTAGGCAAAATGGTACGAGTGCTAAACAATATCAAACATGTTTGATATTGTACTTTGCGATCTGAAAAGGAAAATTCCTTACGAGTATACCGCCGCACTTGAGAGAAATTTGCTTAAGCATTTAAAATGGCACGAATGACACTATGCTTAAGCAAAATTCTCCCGCGTGCGCCTAGCGTGAGATGTTCACAAAGTCGTTCCTAAATTGACCGTTTTGTTTTTCAAGGTACGAAATTTACAGTGGTCTAGTGTGAGCTAGAAGTTACGAGTTTGAATCTCCGTTTTCATTTGAAATTGATCATTGGCTGGAGGAGGTCACAAAAGCCTATGTCAAAAAGATCTCACCTGTCATGGGAATCTGGTACACTCGAATACGAATATGCAGATCAGGAAAAATATTGTCGGCAAACAGAGTGACACAGACTCAGTTTAGACACCATTCTTGTGTCAAATTTCGGTTTTGTCAAATTCAATGTTATAAAATTTATTGACGAAATCCAATTCTCAAACTCGTTTTAAACATTCTTGTGTCAAATTTCGGTCTTGTCAAATTCAATGTTTTAAAATTTATTGACGAAATCCAATTCTCAAACTCGTTTTGAACTTGACTCAAGTTTATGATGCACCGGTAAATTCCATTCAAAGAAATACCATTTGAGTTTTCACGTTATAAGAAATACCATTTGAGCCTTTCACGTTATGAGAAATACCATTTGAGTCTTTCACGCTATAAGAAATACCATTCGAGCCTTTCACGTTATAAGCAATAGTATTTAGTCTGACACGTTTTCATCAATACCATCTTCGTCTTTACCTCTCCTTAAACAAGTTTTATACACCCACGCAGCTCGGTTGGTGTGACGACTTCTCTGCGTCATCACTGTAAAGACCACTAAGTTATACCATATCGCGATTCGTGTGATTTTTACTATTTATGGTTCTAATTTGACTACTTTTGACGCTGTGTAACCTTTTTAGCTTTTTGTTAAGTTGTATGACTCATTGCGTTGACATATTGCCACTGCCATATTTCTAGGATGACGTGACGTCATAGATCATGTTTGTACATGAGGATGGTGTCGAAAGTCTGTCACTGCAGTCCAGTTTTTAGAAGAGTTAGCCCCACCGGTCTGCGCTAGATCGTTGTATAGTTGAAGGCGCTATGACGTCTTTACCCTATAACATAATCATGACGAGATTCAGTGTTGGTGTCGGCCATCCCTTAGGGGTTTGTATCATTCTTTGGGACGGAACCTCGTTTTCATTGTAAAACGTCACAGCGTAGTAACGTCATAGGATACAGTAACTAAGCTCCGAGCTCAGCCAAACGCCGCATTTTTTTAAACGAGGTTTGACCGCCTCGATTCGGTCTGGGAGTTGAAACCGTTGTCATTAGCAAGTTTATTGAGTGCAAAAGGTTTAAGTTTGCATCATTTCATGTTTACCGAAAGACTGATTATAAAAAATCATATTCAGTCTGTGAATTCACTTACATAAACTTCTTGTCGTATCATTCGGTGTTTTTGTCTTATAGTTCTTCATGTTTCAGCGGCCTTCGTCCTAAGTGCCCGGAGTAATTCAGTCCTTCGTCACTGCGCATAGAATGTGGCAATTGTTTGAACGCGTTTTCGTGCTCAGCGTGCGATGAGCCACAGTACTTCGCTTCAAATTCCCTGATTTATTGACTTTTAGTTTTGTTTTACCTTGGTTAACGTTATTGTTGCATGAGAAGTGAAGTTGTCTTTGTTTGCTCAGCTAAAGCCTTTAGAAGCGAATTATTGACCGAGAGGAATATTTTGTTTGACTTTTATTTGATTACTGCTTGGGTTTGAATCTGTCTGAAACGTGCTAGTCAGAAAATGTCCATGCTCGTGAAAAATTAATTTTGCGTTTGTTGAAACAGCAACAAGTTGAAGAAAACATTTTGAATTAATTTTACCCTCGCTCGTGCTTTTGACTTTTCTATGCAATGTGTATGTAACGTACTTAAAAGTAGTTGTTAAAGCTTGCTCTAAGTATATCTAAATTACGAAGGGAGTGGATTGATCTAATTATATCTACTATATAGAGTTGAAGTGTGCTGTACTGTTGTATTCGGGTGTTATGCGTGGTGTGTGCTCGGACGTGCTTTAGTGTTGGCCTATGCATGTGTGTATGTTTTCAGGCCAGGTTTGCGGCTGAGCACCAAGGTCGTCCATGAGAACTCTCCAGCGAACGTCACCGATCTGTAACTTTGGGTTGAGCGCACACGTAATGCACGCAATCATTAGAAGTCTCCAGCAGTACAGTCTACAATCCAATGCGGTAACTTTGACAAAAAAAAGTGATTCTTACACCAAGAGAAATCATCTGATGGACGAAAGTAGCACGTCTTGTTTTGGCGCCACTCAAGAAAACCTAGAGGTCGGTACCTGTAGTTTCTAGAAAATTCGGTCATGTTAAAGCAACAAGATCCACGGCTCACCGTGTGGAGGTTCTCGTTGAGCCGCGATGTTTGAGTGATGCATGCTATCCTGTGATGTGTTGTGCGACGTATAATGCGCTGTGATTATGTTTTGATGTGTTGTAATTGGTAGTGGTGTGAGGTTGTGTTGTACGATCCGATGCAAGAGATATAGATGCCTCTTGTAGACTATTCGATTCATTAGTATATGCGGTACTATGTCGCATTGTGATCTGGTTCTGATGTGACATGTTATGATGTGGTATTCTGTGACATGATGTAGCAATTTTTGGGTCGATACAAACCAAGGTTGTCAAGAAAAACCCATTCAGATCAGTGTAAAGAGTTAAACCTTTCGAAGACAGAAATTAAAAAGATTCTGCTGAACGTAAATCCAACTGTTCACAAGGAAGTGAAATTTATTTATATGAAAATATTAGTTATATAGTCAATATCATTTATATACTCAATATCATTTATATAGTCAATATTATTTATGTGGTCAATATCATATATATAGCCAATATCATTCATATACTCAATATCATTTATATAGTCAATATCAGTTATGTAGTCAATATCAGCTCGTTGCCTCTTGACACTCACAAACGCTATACCATGCGCGAACTAAAAAGTCCACAGACTATTTTATCGAAATTGAATTTTTAAGGTTTTCCTCTTTTTTTTCTTGAGCCTACTTTTGAGTTCCTTGATTTTAACTATCGTGGTACTAGTTTCAAATAAACCAGTTTCCTGTAAAGACGTGTATGCATCAGTTAACAGTACATAATATAATGTTAGTGTGGACTTTATGTACAGCTGTATAGTGTTGATCGTCCCCACTCTCAGTTCAAACTCTTGGCCACATTTCTGTTTGCTATTCCGCTCTGCTTTTCGCTCGCGCTGTCATCTGATGTTAATTATCGTCTGACTGATAAAAATGCAGTGTTTTTGTAGCTAAAGAAATCGTACCTATCTCAACCGCTCTGTGTGACGGTTTTTCTTTTTTAAACGGGAAAATTGATCTATACCTAACTACGCTCAAGACGAAGCGCCCAGAATGACCAGAAGACAAAGAAATTGAGTATTTGAGGAACGTCAGTTTGGTTGAAATTCAATCGTGGCCTACTTTATTATGACCAATGCATATCTTGACCGGCTATTGTTTTTTGAGTCACTGGTTTTGGGTTGTTAGGTCATCTCTATTTGAATTTATAGCCACATAACAAACAATCTTAAGAGCACCCCTTTCAATTTCATGTTACCCAACATCCATATTTAGGAGTGTTGTCAAAAGAGCAGTTGTATTTGACCCGTGTGTTTTCATTATTAAGTTCGACCCCTTGCTATGTGAGTTGCTCAGCAAAAAGGCCAGCAGTAACGTTGCGCTCTGATTAATCGGTTGATTTTGTTGTTAGGATATCAGCTTGTCTGTAAATTGTGATTCGACGCGTAGCGGAATGTCGATAAGTTGTTGATTCCTGGATCTGTGTTGTCTTCCATTTCAAAGATCTGTTCACGCATTGTCGACTGACTGGCGTGAGTTTCATGCCCTCAACTTGTATGTGATGAACTAGGGAGGAGCGAATCGGTGCTGGAAAAGGAATAAACGGCCATGAAAATACGATGAATTGTACCCACAGAAGTAATGACAAGCATAGAGTATAATGTTTCCTCGGTATGGTGACGAAAGTGGAAGGGGATGACGATCTTAAGTGCTGACGCCAACTAACCAGGTCATGCTTCTTGTTTTTGACGGAAACAGTCGAAAGTTGATGCGGTGTCTTATGTGCTCACAACTATTGGATTAGGAAACTTTGAATTTCTGTGTAAAGGTTTTGTTACTACAAACCGATAAAAGTTCTGAGCTTGTACTTGGAGGTCACGAAATTTAATAATGCCCTTTGAGTGGAGGATTGTCGAGGGAACTGATTCACTTAACAGTTGTTTAGGTAAACCGTCGGCAAAGTTACTGTAATGATATATGGATTTGTAGCAGTTGACCGGAGTTTTCGGCCAAGCGCTTGAACATTGGAAGTGCAGGGAAGAAGAAAAGGAATAATTTGGGTGCTTTTAAATTTCATAATGGTTTCAGAAGATCAACAACTAACCGAAATTGAAAATTCGGTGATTTCTGGGGCAGCATCACTCCCAGGAAGAGCAGAACTGAGGATGATTGTAAGTTTTAAGTGTTAGTAACTGCTGGTTGACTGAAATTTTTGTTAATTTATTTTTGAAAGTCAGTGATTCATCAAGTTACATTTGAAACACAGTTTTGATTGTGTAAATATTGCCGAATTGCTTGGAATGAAAGCACCTAAAGAGAGTCTTGAGATAGTTAGAAATGCTGTTCTCATATTGTTACTGATAACTAACGTATTTATAGATGACATTACCTGTTTAGAAGCCAGATGATAATTTCTGAGCTACAATTTGTTGTGACAAATGCGCTCATAAAATGAGGTCCACTGGCATCTTACTTCTATGATATGGAAAACATTTTTTTTCTTATTGCTGGGAATTATTTTCACTCGTCGTTCTGTTAGCAGTCCATTTTTGTCGACGAAAACCATATCTTTCTTCTACTGATAAGCAAGTCAGTTTTCGGCAGTCCCTTTGTTAGATAGTGGCTTGTTAAGATTATCCAAGTGGAGTGTTAGGCATGTTTCAGCCCTCGTGTTTTGCATGCACTTGCAGCGTAAACTCAGAGGGCTAATAAAATTAACTATTTCTGAGCTACAATTTGTTGTGACAAATGCGCTCATAAAATGAGGTCCACTGGCATCTTACTTCTATGATATGGAAAACATTTTTTTTCTTATTGCTGGGAATTATTTTCACTCGTCGTTCTGTTAGCAGTCCATTTTTGTCGACGAAAACCATATCTTTCTTCTACTGATAAGCAAGTCAGTTTTCGGCAGTCCCTTTGTTAGATAGTGGCTTGTTAAGATTATCCAAGTGGAGTGTTAGGCATGTTTCAGCCCTCGTGTTTTGCATGCACTTGCAGCGTAAACTCAGAGGGCTAATAAAATTAACTATTTCTTACTCACATTTTTGCCCTGAATAGTACATAAAAGTGGACATCTATCAATGACCAGCATAGGAAATTTCACGATTCTCATTTTACGGGACTGATGGGGGGGTCAGGCCACGGATCAGGCAGCACGTAGAATGAAGTCATGTTTAGTTATTTTCAGTGATGTGGTAATCAGGTCGCTCGGAATATAATATCTGAGAAATAGAGGTTCTATACATAGTATTGTGTGGATTTGCTTTTGTGTATAGTTAAGTCGCAAAGTGCGAGAATTGCCATAAAACGTTTAATTGATACAATAAAAGTCCCAATGTAATCTTGTAAGTGGGTTTAGCGCTGCCCACATTTTTACAACCTGATGCATCTTTGATTATCACAACGGTAGCAGCAGCCACTTGTAGTCTCCATGAGGTCAGGAACGCCCATTTGTGGATCCTGTCGCGTGTTGGATTATGTACAAGGATTCCAATTTTTATGTTAGCTTAGGAGAAACAAACTTATGTGTTGCCATCCTGACAGGATGTGGAAGGCACGTATTTGTTATGTAAATCGTAATCCTGATACCCTTGCCTAAATGCCTTTCTTGCTCCATCCGTTTGTTCTTTCTTGGCATTGACTGAATTTATTAATTGAATTGGCGCCATAGAGCCTGGGCTAATTTTAGTGCTCTTTCACGGTAACTTCTTAGGCGGATGTTTAATGGTGCATTGCTAATGTCTTCGACCACAGCATTGCAACCGATCCTCGTTGAGCATGGAGGCCAATAATACCTTGTTGACAATGGTATGTTCGTATCCGGTTAACAGGGCGCCCGCTGCATACTTCCTTTGATGCTATTTGATCACTTAACTAGTTTTTAAGCCGGTAATTGCTCACAAATTTTGTTACTTTATCATTTGTTGATAGAAGTGCGGAAGGAACCCTTCTTTCTATTTCATTCATTGCCTCAGTCACACATTGAAGCAAATTATGAAATTTCAAGATGATCTCTGGTTGCGTCTTAGCCGGAAGTGTCACGGGCCCCTAGCGAGTACCGAATGCCCGATATTTATCAGAAATGTTTAATAATGTTTTCGCAAAATGTTTCGGGAAGTACTTTGTTGAGTAGTATTTAATATTTAATATTTAATAGTACTTTATTGAATAGTACTTTATCTCCCCAGCAGCAACGCGAATGTCATGGCACACCAGGTGCCGTTTGTTTTTAGGGCAACATTATATATATTTGCTGTCCACTCGTGTTCCTTGACACATGCATGTTTTTCAACGTTTACTTCAAGTTTTGCCCCTTTTTTTGTTGTTGTTTATCTTTACTACTTTTTTGCAGCCTGTGGATTCATTTTAACTCTCCATCGCTGTTTATTTGACAGGATGCTCACTAAACTCGATGCTGGCATTAATTAAACTTGTTGTGACCGCTTTCCATTTTCCCGGTCGTGGTTATGTCGCTTTTTTTTTCCTCTTTGCACCATTTATTGTTTTGCGGAGCTATAAATTTCGCATTATAAGGTCGTTACTTTGTTGCAATAATAATCCGTGATCGATGACAACTGGTAGAAAGTAAAAAAGACCAATGAGAAACATTTTGGATTTTGGGCAAAGAACGACAGTGTACGCAATGTCGGTAGAAATTTATATGGAAGAAACTTATTTTAACATTCTTTTCACAAAGTGACGTAACTGACAATAAGATGGGGGTGATTTCGTTTCTTCTTTTACGGGCCATCGAGACTTGGACGTTTATTGAAAGTCATTGAAATACCTGCCCCTATGGATCCCTTTGTGCCCCTTGTCTTTGGTAAGAATTCCTCAACGCTGCGAGTTTTCTCTCATGCGGTTTAACTCAAGAATATTCATCAGCTACAGTGCAGTTTTAGAAAAATTCACAGTAAGACTCAGACAACCTGTTTTCGCCAGATGTTTCTGGATGCTTGTAGAGTCGTGATTTTGTTTTTTTTATCTATGTTCTCATGGCTTGCGAATAAAGGCTTCATTGGCTCGCTAAGGCATGCTTTGAGCGAGCATTTTGATCATATAAAGTGGAATTGGGTTTTTTTAGTGTGTCAGGCCTATTCCTGAGTTAGCCAGGTTTCAGGCTAAGGAACCTAAATGGATGTGCATTGTTACCTTGAAACAAATTAGAACTGCTTGCGTTATGCTGCAAATGAACACAAAAACTGACTGACGAACGGTAATCATGGAGACCAGTCAGGGGTGAAGTAACGCCTATAGTTTTGAGGTAGGCTTCAAAAAGGATAGTTCAAGGTTTTATATTAAGTTGGCTGTGAATCAGTATTACTCCAGTACCGTCCAACTTTGAATGGAGTAGCTTTTAAATTTGGAAATGACATTCTTCAAATATTTATGGGTTGAGTGGAAGGAGTTGCTGTGGTTGCTCGTTGTAGCCAAAGTTGTACATTCATCTTTTAACGTATCGATGCTTTATTCAGGAAGGCACTATTTTGGCGAGGGAGGCAAAGCGTCTATTGTACATTTAATCTCGTATGCCTTGTATTCGAGACCGAGAAAACACCGAAATCCTGAAAGAGATAAAAAGGGTTCTCATAGAGGTAGAACAATGGTAATTACCACCTTAATTCTGATCAGGTATATCGACTGCAAACAGTGAAGTCTCTCACAGTGAGGTAAACTCGCTTGTTTGTAGGTAATAAATGAAAGTGTGCTTTGGAAGAGCAGGGTCGGTCATTGTAAAAGCTCAATTGACACCGTAGTTAGCTTTTAAAATGAGAATTTGTCAAATAGGTTTCCCCTCTCTAAATGTACCGAAGTCATGTTTATTACTCGTGAGAGGAACTGAACGCAGCCGTGTTTGTAGGCCTATTTGTACCCAATCAATTCAAAACATTTACCGTAGGGCTATTGTGTACCAATGGAAAATTTGCATGCAAACAGCAGCACCTGAGAGATGAAAACAGGTCATCTACGAATTTTCGGTCTACAATGCATTAATTATGCATTGAGATACATATCTAATATTTGTCCAAGTCATTTTGTAGGAGGACTAGGACCTAGTATGTTTTATAGTCTCGTATTGGAAGTTGTCCCCGTGACAAATGGTTGACAAGTTTCAATTTTAGCTCGCTTTATGCTGCACGTTTTGAGCTAAAGTGAAAGGATGATTCCTGATCAATGGATATATTTATGTCTTGGAACATTTGAGTAAATTATCAAGTCAAGTTTATCATTTATAGCAGATTACTTAAACCATTCATATCAGCTTAGCGTGGAAATAACCAAATTTGTGCTTGTCATATTTCATTGTGTTAACCATTGCATTTTAGTATCACACCTGCCAGATTTCATTTTTTCCTTGAGCATGTGTTAGTTTTTCTTTCGTGGCTGAACTTATCTGTAGCACCTGCCTACGCGCCATTTATAGAATTGATGTTAAGTTTATGCTATTATTTCGATGGTAATCAAATGACTTTGATTACAAGTCATTTCAAAGTTTATATTAGAATTACATATTTTGTCGTTGTTAAGTAAAATGTGTACATTTATCTTTGTTAATATTTTGTAAACTATCTATTTTAAATGTGGCAAAGTTTCACGTTGTCATTTACTTCAGGTATGTTGTAATATAAAATACCTCGTACTTAACAATGACTTCTTGAAATGATTTACAGAAGTAGTTCGTACATACTGCGTGTTTATTTCGATATTTCTATGGCATGATAAATTTTAAATTGTATCATTTTCCTCTGCTTTCTCAGGTTGAATCAATTGATATCCCTTTGCGAGGAATGACCGTTGTGCGACCTGTACATGGAAGTGTGTTGTCACGACAACACTGTTTCCAGGTGACAACTCCCTTAGAGACAAGATATTTTACTTGTAGTTCAGCAGAGGATGCTAATAATTGGATTGCAGGGTAAGATTAATATATTTATAATTGAATCTAAAAATATACAACAGACATATGTGTTTCTCAATTCTGCTAGCTAAGCACACTCTCTAATCTGGGTTTGGTAATCGTGGCCATCCATGTCTCTCATGTTTGTGAATCTAACAATTTTGAATCAGAAGCTTGATTTCTCACTTCCATAAACGTGTTCTTGCAGTCATATACGTAGGTTCTGTGAAAATGCCGTCATTCCTTGTCTGCCTCCATCATGCTTTTTTACTATTTTCCAGTTAATGCAGAAGGTGACCTGTAATGGAAATTTGATAATATTGGGGATAGGAACGGTTACAATAGACAAAACGATGCGTACAGGCCACGTGGACTCAATCTATCGAAGTAGCTGGATGTTGGTAGTAGATGAGGCTTTTCAAGATATACGCTAAGTAGGGATTCTTCTGTTGTGGAGTCAGAACGAGAAGTAACTAAAGTTCAGTGCCAATAATGGTGTTTTTCACCCGGTTGAAATATGAATTTTCTTATCTGGTTGGAAATTTTCAAACCCATCACGGTTGATATGGCGCCAACACGCAATCTATCTCTGGGAAAAAAGCTACTGGTACTTGACACAATACGATTCATCGCGTTTGAAATGTTCCGGTAGAAGACGAAGGATGCCATCCTGGTTAGACTGTGATGACCGAAAACACCGCCACCGTTTTAAACGACAATGAAATAAACCATTGTATGCTGAAAACAGAATGTGACAATAAGCGAGATACCGACAGAGAATTTGGTGCGCAATACGTCATGAGTTTACGTACAGTTGTGACATTTTTCTTTTAGAGGAAGCATTGTTAATTATTGACTTTACCAAAATTGGAAATACAACAAATGCTTGTTGGAGTTGCAAAATATTGAGAGGGGAAAACGTTATATTACCAAACATGGCAGGAGAATGCAAAGAGAAGACAGAATACTTCATGGCGTCTTGACCATACTCTTCTTCGTCATCAAAATGTATGTGTGAAATATAATTACAGAGATGACGACCATCATTGAGCACAATTTAATGCAAAAGGGACTGACTTCATGTAGGTGAGTATGATGTCAGACAGCAGATTAAAGCAAAAAGTGTTCATTTGATGACCGCCCTTGCAATACAAAAAAATATTTGAAAAATATATACTCTAGAAAACGGCCACGGGTTGGTGCCGGGAAATTTCAAGTCATCAACGAAAACACACTAGTAGTAAAGATTTAGAAACGTAAAATGAGTTCTCATGTCTCGGTTGTTTGATTAACGATGAGTGTTGGAAAACGGGACGTTTCCTAAAGGTATTCGAAATAGCTTAAAAGACTATTCAGCAGAGCCAAGCAACACATTATATTCGCCAACAATTAGAAGAATCAGTGAAATTAAGGAACTCATATACACAGAACTCTTAACGCTTTGGACGAATGACCTACTCCCA
>JANTCA010042980.1:5831-16075 GCA_024741275.1 Chironex yamaguchii
CTTGTAATTTGTTGCCACCTTAAATCTAGTGGCTGTCTTGACTTCGGCTCTTTCCTTGAATTCAGTGGCTGCCTTAACTGAATACCTTCTTTGAATTCAGTGCCTGCCTTAACTGAATACCTTCTTTGAATTCAGTGTCTGCCTTAACTGAATACCTTCTTTGAATTCAGTGTCTGCCTTAACTGAATACCTTCTTTGAATTCAGTGCCTGCCTTAAACTCGGTGCCTGCCTTAAACTCAGTGCCTGCTTTGAAGTTGTTGCCATACTTAGACGTTTGATTCTTAAATTTACTTTCGTACGTGCATACCGTGCATTTATTTGTACGCTTCGGTACCGCAGCTCGCTCAAAGCTATGAAAAATAATCAAGCTTACTTGAAGTTGGCAAAAAGTGCCCAGTATTCTCTTTTTTTTATTTGTTTATTGTCTGGTTACTTGCGGGATTGTTCGACTGGTCACAGTAATTAACTTATTAGATCTGTTAAAAGGTGCGCAGTTTCTGGAGTCGAAAGTTTGGAACTATACATTGCATGAATCCCAATTTGCTTTTTGGCCAGCTTATATTCATTGGGTTTGATCAGTGTGCCCTAAATTGATGTTTAACTGCCTTTTAAAACGTGAAACACAAATGTAAAGTGCGTGATTTGTTATGTGCCCCGAAAATTATGTGGAAAAGCCTGGCGCAAGGTAGTATTTTTGTGGGACCCTCATTTGCAGCTTCCATAATTTTTTCCTTGCTCAATCCGACATCTGTCTGTCTTGTATGTAATATATATCAGGTAAACAAGTGATATCTGTAATTTGCAACTTTTTACCCTTGGCAAAGTGTAGTTGGAAAATGGGAAGTTGTTAATTTTTGGTTAGACACCGAGCAATTCCCATCTTTAAAATTTGGGAACAATCTTTTCCCTTTCTTTCTTTCTTTCTTTCTTTTCTTTCTTTCTTTCTTTCTTTCTTTCTTTCTTTCTTTTCTTTCTTTCTTTTTTTTGTACTTCCGATACATGTGAGATATTATCTACGATCATTTTTTGTTATATCCATAAAGGGCTCCGTCTTCATGCGTGGGACATACGCTGAATTGATGCAACATGAAACTGATTTGGTATCATTGATCTCAGAGGAATTTACTCTCCCATATCCTGAGCCGGTACCCCTTGAAAGACATCGCCCTCGTCGGGAGATTTCAAGAGCTATGTCTAATAGCTCCTGTCAGTCAGACGGGCTCCCTACTTACGAGTTAGAGGACAATATTGTGCTGAATGATATAGTAGAGCATGAAAAGAAGGAAAAAGAGGTGCGAATGTATTCAACTTGTACAGTATTCTTTGATTTTAGAGTGAAATGTAGTAGAGCAGCTGTGCTATTTAATCAACAATCGATTTTCAACATTAGTAAACCGTTAAGTTTAGATAACCACACGCATGAAAGCAACAAATTAATATGAACTTAAATGGTATTTTAATCAGATATTTGTTTGAACCAACATTGTAAATTATTATTTACTAAAAATTTGAATGGGCTTAAAAGTAAAGACTTAAATATTTGCTGACCAACAAAGCTAAAAAACCGACACAAAATAGCAAATGTGTGTCGTCAAATCAATAATCGTGTTTTGATTAAGCCGACAGCATCGCTAGTGACTGTTGGAGACTCGCGAAATTTAACGCAAAAAAAGGCTCATGTCACAAAGGTAGCACAGCCTTCCTTACAGGTATGCCCATTGGATAATTAATGTTGGAAGATACAAGAATCAGAAATATTACTTTGTATTTCTAAAGTATTTTAAAAGCTGGGGCCCTCATATCCTATTCTCGTAACCTAGCCATAGATATAGCGTAACTGTTCTAAAATTCGACGTGAATACACGGTAAATCCTAGCTCAAGCACAATTTAAAACTTTAATTTATTTATGAGGGCAGTTTTTGGATCCATTTTGCATCTTTTGAGTTTATACCTTGCAGTGTATTGTAGATTTCGAGTCGTGTTGGCATTTCCACTTTTCCTTGCCACGTAGGGACTACTGGCGAACCACTCAGAGAAGACTGCCGTAGCAGAAGAAGGTCGAGCCGTTGGTAGTGTCAAAGTGTCGCTCTATCTGGAGTTCTTCAAAGCCGGCGGAGGTGTTCTGGGGACCATTTTTGTCTTTTTGCTGTGTGCTGTGGGTCAGGTTTCTCTTTTCATTGTTGACTGGTGGTTAGGAGTATGGTTAGTTGATTATATTCTAGTACTTCTTGCTGTCTGGTAAAAGTTCGTTAGATTGTGTGTGTGTGTGTCTGCGTGTGTTCGTCTGTGGGGTTATTTTTGCGTTTATTTTCACGTGTTTGTGTGTGTTTTGTGTGTGTTAGTGCAATATTAAATGATCAGTTTGTAATGTGCCCTTTGTGACACATGGCAAGGTCAAAAGTCAATGCTTACTATGTAAGGAGTTACCGCCGTTAGCATTCAGTGAGGCCAATGGATTTCCTGCCGATATTTCGGTCATTGTGAGAATTGCCTATTCAAGCGATTAGATACCCTAAATTAATTGTGTTTGATTTTGTCACAATATTAAGATTATTAGCATCTACTGTTCTGAACTGAACTTCACAGTGTTATGGTCAGCATATAATGCACTGACGTAGTACTTATACTATGCTATTATTTTCATTAAAACATATCCTTTTAGCAAGCCTACTATTTTGGCCAAATATTCTAAGGAATCAAAAGCCTTCAATGGTAAACTACGTTTTGGAAAAGCATTGTATGCAAATTCGCACTACAAGAGGTTAAGGTTCAAACAAGGTAGAGCCTGATATCGAGACCAGGAGAGGCCTAGGTTTGGACAGGAAGAGACTGAGATCTTTGTTCCCAGTGACCCGGGTTCGTTAATAAAGAGGCCAATTTGGAAAGAATTTGTTGGTAGAGTCCCAAGGTTTCTGAAAGGGGCTGCATACATTTGTATTCCTTTTGGCTCTATCTATGGTTTCAGAAATGAGAGGACATAACCTCCCTCATTCATAATTTATCTCGTGGTTTGAGAGATCATTTTCGGGTCTGTTGTGGTATGGCAGACGGGACTATTTCTGAACTTTAGTTTCATGATTGAGCTGTGAAATCTAGAAGGCTACATTATTCATGTATTTATGTATTACATGGACAAGAACGTTTTTTATCATAAGATTACATGTTTTATTCTTAATCGATTATTTGCTACAAGTAATATTCACAAGTTCTCGCAGAATTTTATCATTTGATTTCTCTCTGTATGAATGTTAGGGCCAAAGGTCATGACTTGCCTGCGGCCGCTAGACCAGGAAACACGACAACTAATACAGCCGATCAAGAAATTACAAAAAGAACCACCAACTTCTATATTTTCATTGGAATGAGTTTGGGAGCTCTGTTACTCAATGCAGCAAGAGCAGTTGCATTTTATGAATTGATTATACGAGCAAGCAAGAATCTTCACAATCTTATGTTTAAAGCTATCCTCAAAGTACCTATATACTTTTTTGATACTAATCCAGTAGGTATGTCAAGTTTTATTTGCAGAGTTTATGAACAGAGGTGTACCAGTAATTATACAGTAATCATTTAATTCTGTTTACATCATTTACATGACAAACTCAGAGTCGTTTGTACCCTGTGTAACCTCTTCTATATATTTTGTCTAAGATATCATTGCGTAAAGTGGAGTCTAATTCTGACAAGATCTGAAACATTGGCACTTGTATTTACCGTAGTAATGCAAGAGCGGGAAACTGTTGCCAGGAAGCAAAAATGTACCCGAGAGCTTTTTTCTTCTGACACTCTTCCGGCTATGAAACGACAGAAAGTTAAGATAAAACGGAGTTTGGAGAACGTGAACAAAAGCAACCCTGTCCAAAAAACGTAAAAAGTGCCTCGTCATCATTGTATTGTTATTTGAGTAGTTAAAAGACTCCTGCGTACAAAACACTTGTTCTCTGGCTTCAATGTAGACAGATTTTAAAACACTTAGATGGAAAAGCGGCTTTTTTCTGTGAGTTACCTGAGAGACGTTGCCCCCCTACAGATAAGAAAATTTTGGATTTTGCAGTAAATGTTGACCAATGTCAGATTACAAACAATTTGTTGTACTGTTGCTTTTAAGGCCCTTTGATTGACGATCTCTGCAAAAGCCGTATGTTTGAGGGACATTAGATTGAACGTTTTGTTTTATTCTGCAACCCATGGCATGCAGGGCCTTTATCACGTGATTGAGAACAAAACAGAAATTGTAATATTACCAGACGATTTTGTGTGTTAAGAAAACAAATTGACGGAAGGATCCCCTAGACACACGTGGATTGATAATGAAGAGCTTAAACTGATTTGCAACGTCTGTTTTAACTACGAAGAATTTGTCAGATGAGAAGGTCTTTACTGTTTACTTTCGATGTATTTCAATTTACCTTAAAGTTAATTGTTATCTTTTTATGTTTAGCGCTTACAAAAATTATGTTGAATCTGTTTCGGTGTTACTGTTTTCATACAATTTTTCACAATTTTAATCTTTACTATTTTGCAAGATTATCTTGACTCTATCTGAACTTTGATGACGATGAGGATCTTGTTTTTTCAGTACCCGTTATCATTGCAAAAAGACTCGGATTTAAGTTTCCCCCCCTTTACAGCTACCTGTTCTATTTTATAGGCTGTGTTTTTGACCAATAAGGGATCTTTGTGCAGGAGATCGCCTGTAGTTATTTCTCAACAAATCTAAAAAATTATGACACAAAAAGAACGGTGTAAGATTTGAACTGTGAAAAGTGTTGTAAAACACCCTATGTTAATTGTAGGTTTGCTATGTGTAAAGTAGGTTTAAATCTATCACAGTTTTTTTACGTGCTGGTAAGTCTAGGACCTGTTATAGTAGAAATGTAGAGGTTGTCTTTGCTGTAGTACGATACTTGATTATGACCGATGTAGCAGTTGAATATAATCGATTGCGACTGTTCATCAAATTTTGAAAATTCTAGTCTTTATTCATCAAATGATCAAAATAGTATGAGGTATCCATGCAGGAATTAAAGATCCTGTATGGAGTTTTTGAATCGTGTTATTTCATGACCTTTTTCACAAATTCGCTCTGTTTAATTTTGTTCAACTTTTCGTTACTTTTCTCTACTGTTAGGTCGAATATTAAACAGGTTTTCCAAGGATATATATTATATGGATGACCTTATGGGGTCGGCGTTTTTTGACTTTGTGCAGGTAAGTCTTTATGCTTGTTGTCCCAGTTAACGCTCGTACAAAATTGACTATTTTATTTATATCCTGTGGAATTACAAGGGTAAAATAACGGTAGAGAAAGGTATAATTGACGTGGAAGATGGGACAAGGGAATTCGAGTTAGTGACGGAGGAGGGCGCATACTTGTAACTGTGAATTGTGAAGAGAGCAAATGCGAGGAGCCCCCACTCGCGCAACTTCAGCTTAGTTTAGTTTGCAGTCTAGTTCTGACCCCCTCAAGTTTGCAGTAGTATTTCAGTCAGCACATCTTAACACGAGTTTGATTACTCTTAGGGGTCGAGTCCTTGTGACAGCCAGGGAGCTGCCAACTAAAGAGTTCATCCTTCCGTGGTCAATGAATGAGTACCAAGCTTGTGTGGGTAGGCAAAAAGGACGGTTGGAAGATCGGTGCTCTGGTCACGTTCAGATTGGCTTGACTTTGCGTTTGCCAATTAATTGAAGCACATATCAAATGTTTGGTTGTCAACAACTTTTGTAAACGCTAACCTCCATCGATCACGTAATACGACTTTCCGAGATAAATAGATGTTAATGAGTTTCTTTCAATGACCTTTTCACTTCCACACTTTATCACATATTTCCGTCACTATAAATAATGAATGGCCTACTGTTTTGGAAGAGTGCTTTAGTACTGAAAATGACGTTTTCTGACGGCTTGTGGTCATATATTGATGGAATGAATGAGACATTTTTGAAGGATACGTCCGCCATCTAAAGGCCGCTATGACAGGAACATTTTGATCGTATAACCGATCACTAAGTACTCATTGTGAACGATAAAAAGATTGTGGATATCATCACCTATTACTTTTGTTCCATAAAAGATGACTAGCAAGAAAGATAGAAGAATGTTCATATCGGGTTTTGTCTAATAATTATAGCCTAGATAAGGTCAGAAATTGACACCGCATTTAGATGATTAACTTGTGGTAACTAAGGGATGTGATTACCAACATCAAAATTGTCCTTTAGTTATGTGACTACCAGTATGTAATCGAATAATTTCCATAAAAGACTTGCACTCTTGCACTCGTTTTTGTCACTTTTTGACGATTGGATAAATCAACATGATTGCCAGCATTGATATAAGTTTGTATCCATTGCGGAAAATAAGATTTTGTTCCATTCATGCCTTGTTATTTGCCTTAGAGCTATTTTAAAGTCTCGTTTTCAACCAGCCATATTAGTACTTGAAAATGAGGATCGACTTTTAACAAACTGGTATGCTTGAAAGTATCAGCAAAGTATGGGCTCAATGGAGCTTCCTGACGTTTTTTGAGCCAATAAGAGAAAACAAAACCTCATGCTAAGATGAGCGATAGAACGAGATCTAATTGAAAGTTATGCACTTTTGGTATATTGCCAAAACACGATCTGGTCATCAGTCCGGCGGTAACATGCTAAAGTGAGATACGAAGCCCTACATTACTTTCTTAGAATTAGGGGTGAGTTGAATTGAAGATGTCAAGAACATTAAAACCTTGAACTTTAGACTGATGACTCTCATGTCGCTGGAAAGATATTTTACAACATTCGCAGTAGTTAACTAACAGCTGTATGTTTTTTGACGTAAACTGTTTGTTATTATTAGTCAATACCTTATATGGAATTGAAGCCCGAGGCGTCGAGTGTTTTGGATTCTGTTTAGGGAGGTGTTTAAAAAAGGGAGTTTATTGAAACATTCAGAGGAGCATCCATATGGAGGCGGGTGTTTATTCGACCTAATGCGCTTGTGTGCAAGCATATCTGTTTTGGTATCAGGAGGAGCGTTTTTGAGTCAGTGTTTTAGTGTTGCTTATTATCAGTTTCTTAGATGTTTGGAGTTTATCGTGTCATGAGTCGTAAGCAACTTTCCTGGGGTACGTTCGAGAGATCCTTCTCCTATTGTTAGGCTTGTAAATATGAGGTTGTAGGACCATTTATACCTCATTGTGCAGACCTCAGTGGTGACATGGGCCGAGAGTGGGTGGGAACTTACAAACCGTGCTGTCAAAACCCAAGGACCTAGTACCAATCAGTGAAAAAATGATATTGTGTACAAGACTTCCCTGGCTACTTGATTGGAGAATCCAAAAGATCTTTAGGACAGAGAGAACAAGAACATAGAACGGCTGTAGAAAGAAGTGACGCCAAAAGCCATAAAATAGCTGAGGACTACTGGAAAAATGATCACACATTCGATTGGTAAAGTAAAGAAATTATAGACAAAGAGACCAACACTACGACCAGGAAAAGAAAAGAAACCATCCACTCTCTTCAACAAAGCAATCACATTAACAACATATCTTACACTTTTCCAGTAATAGGGCTACCCGCACTTGAAAATGGAACAAAACAATCAGTCTGTTGTCATTTGAATGTATGAGAATAACTGTTTTAACTACTTACATTAGACGCTGGGTATCAACGAGTTTTCAGTCGTCTCTACTCCTCTTCTGAGTAGCTCTATGTTACATCCTTGTTCGCGTACTTGTTGAGAAAGTACTGCATTTATTTTGTCGATCACTTGGCTTACCTTCTGCGCATAATAACTGATTTGTTCTTCGCGCTGTAAGGCAATGGCCATGTATACCTCAACTATATGCGATACGGAACCATAGAGCTGCTTGACAGCAAAGGTGAAGTGGGAAGTGTCACTACCCATGCCGCTGTATTGATAGCTATGCTATCAGAGCATCTACACTATATCCGATACGGAACCATAGAGCAGCTAGACAGCAAAAGTGAAGTGGGAAGTGTCACTACACATGCGGCTGTATTGATAACTATGCTATCGGAGCATCTACACTTATGACAGAAGTTTTGGATTCGAGTTGCGCTTGAGGGACTATACTTTTACTATAGTGATGTATTTTGTCAGTTGTATACCATGTATCAAAATGAATGAATTTAGAATTATTCTGTTAATTGCAATTTTATTGTATATTTCAAACTGACATTAAGTATTGGTTGTACTGTTGATATAATTGTACTATGGTTATACGTCTACGTTTAGAAGTGAGATTTTTATTAACAAGCTATTTCATATTATTGTATTAATTCATTCATAACTTTCGCGTGTAAAAGTGGCACGCTTCTTTTAAACAGGATTGGTGAAAATCTGGACTATCTAAGTGCTTTGATTAAATTGCCTTTTATATTTGTACTCCTAAGCTTCTCCTCTATCTTGATTATTTTTAGTATTCCCTTTACGGATTTGGAGTTATAATCATCAACATCATCGTTACTCCAATCGCCATCGCTGTCGTGATTCCCTTGACTGCAATTTTCTTGTTTCTAAGGGTGTATTTTTTGAAAAGCGCAAGAGAAATAAGACGATTGGAATCTGTTGGTAAGTACTTATCGAACAGTATTGGACTTACAGAATTGCGTCATACAAGTTTTTCTAAATGACTTCAAGGGAAAATGTGACAAATACACAGGGCCTGCATTTCATTGCATTTACTTTGGGAGGGTGCCTCTTTAGTAGAGTTGCTGTTTTTCAAGGGGCCCTCCATAAAACGTTTATTACAAAGAAATTATGATATCTTGCTGATTACAATTTAGAATTAAAATCGTATCGTACTAAGACCTATGTAGAACCAGTAAGTACATTTCGAATTAATGTCTCTATTCATAACTTAGGGTGCTCTGTTTAGGGAGGTGCTAATTTCATGTATAGTACCAAGTGAGGGACCTATTTAAGGGGTTGCTCTTGAAAGGGGAGGATCCGGTCAGTGAATTGCAGTATTACTTTTTACTAAATCCAAAAATATAGTATTCTTTAATGATTGAACAAAATTATAAGAGATGATGAACCGGGTGAAGATTTGGAACAAGTGTGATATTTGTTTCTCTTATTTAACCTAGTTTAAAATGGAGTGGCATTTGACATTTTTCATGCTAATAAGTCTTTTTCGACTAGCCACTTTTGTGTAAATTGTCAAAGGACTCAAGCAAATCACGAGAAATGTTCTTATTTAACCATTTCGCAATCGATTTGTATTTACGAGAAGAATTTGTTAATAAAAGCGTTTCATAAACGTTAATTTATTCCATTCAGTCGTATTCCCAAAGACACTAAATCCGTTTCAATAAGGGCTAAATAAGTACAGAACTGAATGTTTGAAAACTAGGCGCGTTAATTTTTGTGTTATTTTGTCCACTTCGGAAACCGTCCTTTGGAGCGAAAACCGTAAGTAGGGCTTTGATGATTCCATGATTTTTTTTTGTGTGTATCAGTGTCTGATCAATATGTTAAAAATGGGCATCAAAAGGTGAATATCGGGCTCATTCCTGAGTCCTAAGTCAAATGCCACTGGCTTCATGTGCCAAATGAAATGCCATAAAGTATGGCGGCGTAGTGACCCGTTCCGTCGCTCTAAATTGATTTTGAGTCAATGTAGTTTATTCTCTTTAACTTAATCAAATCAGTTGTACCTGTCATGCATCTATTAGAACAATTATATTCTGTGCATGGAGAGAGCGACGTTTTACTTGGGCCTAAGCATTACCATATAAAACTTATTTATCGTCTAAACGTATATTCCACGCACGCTTGTTTTTATGTAGTTATATCGAAATTTTTTGGCGGAATTTTTGGTGCGAAATTTTATGTCTTGGATTTCGCTGTGAACTGGGTACCATGTGGCAACCCAAGACACTCGAGGAAAACTGGGTACAATGAAACCCCTGTCTTGTACAGATCGTTGATCGCAATAAATTAATCGCACATGTGCAAGAACTGCATATTAGGTACGCACACACTAATTACAGTATAAATCCCAGGTGGGGTCTTCAGGCAATGCTGACACGAGTAATGTAAATGTCCTTGTATAGGAGTCTATCACGGCAGCAAGCCGATTAAATGGTCAAATTTTCCGGATATTTAGTGGCCAACCATCACACATGTTCACTACAAATACATTGTGGGTCCCATATTAGGTACGCACACACTAATTACAGTATAAATCCCAGGTGGGGTCTTCAGGCAATGCTGACACGAGTAATGTA
>JANTCA010042991.1:0-19249 GCA_024741275.1 Chironex yamaguchii
AGAAAAACAGAATTTATATACAGTGCCTTTTGCTGAAGCCTCTAAACAAAGTGCACTAAGTTCATGTGGACACAGGTGCCTGCTATAAACATGTTGTGGAAGGAACCATTTATGAGCTTATAAATAGCTCTTCTGATACAGCTGGTGAATGCAGCATCTGTGCTACAACACGGTCTAAGACATACATAGTTATCCCATTTGTTTGATGCATAAAATCATGGACATTTTTCCAGTCTTATAGATCTTATAGATCTACTAATCTAAATGCTACCTCTATGTCAAAGAACTGTCAAAAGATTATGAAAATATAATGAAACCAAGGATGATTTTCATCATCTGCCTTGTTATTTGATTTGTGAGTTATGTTTTTAACAAGCAGACAGTCAAATGAAATGTGGCAAAAACAGAAACTCTTTGGTGGAGGTAGTGAAATTTAAGTCCACAAACATTTGCAGTTACAGAAATGAAACAAGCTGTACATAGAAAGTAGGCATCATTTAAGAATATAACATATATTCTTGTCAACCAATGGTTGTTTAAGTTATAAGCAATTCCTGAAAAAGCTTATTGTGTATTATGGAAACTAGAAGAGACAACACACAATATACCTATCTTTAAAGTAAATAGGAGAGTGGAACTTCTGTTCATCGTCAAACCCTCAGACACACTCAGTAATAGTGGGTAAATTTCCTGTTCTCAATCGTGAACACAGGTTTCTGTCTTGAAAAGATTACAATAGTAATACCATACAAAGAAAACAAGCAATGAATATGATTTCCATGCATGATTTTTACCTCTTTAAAAGAATAACATTAGGGGAAAATTAATCAGAGAAATTTGACATGTCATGTTTCAGTGCTTGCATTGCTCTTCTCAAACCAATCTTTTTATTTCATTTTAACGATAAGATACTATTGCCAAGTTCAGTATAATCTGTAAATAACACCTCTCTGACAACTGATTATTATTTAAGGTTCTTGTTCATTTCAGTTTTGAGCTAAGAGTTCCCTGCCCTTTAATGTTGTGCTCGCGGCCTTGTCTTTGATCATGGTTGATATGTCTTCCCTGACATTTTGTTTACCCAGAAGATCTTGATGGTGGTTGCTATTGAATGTCATTATTTTATTAAGATCTTTCCTTATTCATACCCATTTTTTAAAGTGTATAGAGCATGGTGTCAGTAGTTTCCAATGTCTTTTCCAGTGCTAATTTGAAATATCTGCACCCCTCTCTATGATGTTGAATTCTTTTATGTACATTTATTACTGCTAGTTTGATAAATGAATGCTATTTTATAGACATATTGGAGTCTTTGATGAAAAATATTTAGCAGTAGTTTATAAAAGATTGCATTTTAAGATATTTAAATATTTGTCTTGGCAGGCTCTGATCAGCTGGATCTAATAGGTTTGCTCGAGAAGCATGGATGTCAGCTCATGGTTAGTTGATATGTTTTGCTTGTTACCGTGTACTCACCTTGATATTACCTCAGTCTATTAAGTGTTTTTAGTTCCTTCTTTTGTTCCTTCTTGGAAACATTTTATTGTGGTGTAGTCTGTACCACAGATGTATAATTTATGCCCAAAGGATATTTACTTCTGTTTCCAGTAAACATTTTAAAATCATTTTTTGATTTATCATACCATATTATATTGCTGGATATGGTCTTATTTTGAACACTTTATGGCTATCCAAAAGTACTAGTAATACGTAAAACATGAAGAAATATATTTACTAGTTGTACGCATATTATCCTACTCGTTTGAGCATTGAATACTTAGCATTGTAAATTTACAAGTTTACAAGTTACGTTATGTGCAAATGCCTACAGCAATATTTAATCCTGCTTAATCCTCATGGTATGATAAGAGCGTTCACTTCACTTTATTAATGGATAGCAGAAAAGATATTTCATTTTTTACAAGAAAGTATACAGAAGCAGCTTAAAAGTGTTGTGATTTTTGAATGGTATTTCTATGACACCAAACTAAAATGGCAACAAATATTCATGTCATGACTTTCTCTTCCTTTTAGCCTAAAGAATCTGAAACAAAAAAGTCGAGACTTTCCCCAGCTCTGGCAGATAGCATCAAAGATCCAGTGACACTAGGCTATTTCATGGAGTTTCTAGCCAGCAAAGATATGCGACACTTTTTAGACTTCTACTTAGCAGTAAATACATTCCATTCTGTTACCCAACAAAGAAATAGGGTCTTACAAACGAATGCAGTAGGAAATTTATGTGGTGATAAAGGTTCAGTGGAAAACAGACATTGTAAATTTGATGCAAATGGAGGAAAAAGTACTATGGATACAGGTGTTGATGTAGGAAATAGTAGCAATGGGGAAAGATCGACAACTTGTACATTTTTACATCGCCAAAAACAGGATGTGTCTTATTCTGAAATGAGTGCTGCATATCCCTCTGAAACTAACTCAAGTACTCTGTGCCGAATAGGAAGAAATTCTCCTAATAGCAGTTGGAATGACAATGAATCATGTAAAGATTTTGTGGAATCAAGAACTGGTGTATATTTTACAGACAGCTGGGAGCCATTCTCGGTTACTGATATAAATGGATGTTCATCTTTGGATGAAAGATCGTCCAATATAGCTCCCCAGGGAGAAAGGCAATCCTATTCAAGAAAACCAAGACCTCGAACTAGGAGTGAGTTATTTTGTTACTTTGTGTATTCATTTGTTTATCAATATATCTATATATGTTTAACTATGCATTTATTTCAATAAATTGCAATTTAACAGAGTTTTTTACCTTTTCTAATGAAACGTCTATATTTTGTAACAGTTATCTGCTTTCCCTAAGTTCATTATAGTACATTATTATATCCCTTGCGGTATAGAGGAATAGTCATATTGTGCCAGATTCTGGTGCCATGAATAAGCATTTTTGTTCATCTTTCTTGCTTCAGGTACCATACTAGATGCAGTGACAATTTATAGTCGATATATTTCCTTGGATGCCGATTTTCCCATAGGTGTGCCTACGAATGTAAGACAACAAATAGAAGGTATGTGATGTCATTGTGCATAAGCAGTTATGTGTTTTTGTGTGTCTGTGGCCGTTGCTTGTGGCGTCAGAGAAAGGCGATGGTAGCCATCAAGAGACTTGAACAATAAGGAGGTCACTCAGTGAAAGTAAAGTGGAAAAGTGTACTCACTCGATCGGGCCTCAATTAGCAAAAGCGTTTGAGCTCAAGTCACACTATAGTTAGACGTGATGTTTAGGTTAGCAAACATTTGGAAACATTCCACATCGACAAAGTTTGGAATAAAAAGTATCCCCGACCACAAATCAGGTAGTTTTAGAAGAGCTAAAGAATGCATTTGGTGTTGATCCCGTGGCCATATTTTGCCAGACGTTCGTGCAAGCCTGTTTCAAGCATCACGTGCACTTCATCCAAATGAATTTTACTCTAATCAGAGGGATCAAGTCAACCTTAGCTTTGAAGAGAAAAGAGGAGACATACGACACGATTTTAATCGTCTATGAAACCTTAACATGCTACAATATTGGACTAAGTCCTTGGGACACAAATCTTTGAAAAACAACTCTCAGTCCCCAAACGTCTTTCTTTGTGGGCTTCAGTCGATCCCCCATCCCCCCTAAAGTAATGTTAATCTGTCGGTTAGGTACCTGCATTCACGATGCAGATGGAATTTTTTGATTTTGTATGCACTTTCCCAAAATACAACATTGTTTGGGGATGAGAAGTTTAAACGTTACGTGGCATGTTTGAAAAATGCAGTGCCCCATGATTTTTGTCCAGGATTCCTTAATATGATCCTTCGCTACGGTTGGCGAGGGGGGAAGAGCGTCCTAGTTCCTTGAGACTTTAGACACCTCTAGAATCGTTTAATTGTACCTTTCTCCATCTTCCATGATCTGAAAGAAGGGAAAATCATGTTCATCTCCAATCTTTAACTGCATACCTTACACTTTGTAAAATTAGTGTTATTTCAGGCACAAAATATTCACTGTCTGGTCTTCAACAATAACTACGTTATTTAAACTTGGAGCCGGTCAATATGATTGATTAGTCTATGTACAGTTTATAGGCTTTTTTCAACGGACGGAACACTCGTAGAGCCATTTGCAGTCTGATGGTGCGAAATAATGAAAGTTAAGGCATTTCGTGCAGAACATGAAAGTATACATTAGTAAGCAAATATTTGAATCAAAGGCAGCTATGAAAGTCTTTAAGTGCGATTATTTTTATAATCATCTCGGGCAACGACATTGTACTAAACGGAATGGGTACGATATTAACTCCTTTATGCCTAAAATAAGAACCTCACATAAAGCTCAGTGAGAACAAATTTTGAAAAAAATAGCACACTGAATCATACATTGAAGCCGGGTGCTCTCGAGTACCAAATAATAGGGAGCGTTGGGATAATGGGGGGTTGTACAATTTGCTAGATAATAGGTAATAGGTAATAATCGGTGGGCTGGAAAAGTAGTAGTGGTGTTTTTTCAAAGCATTGTTTATGTGACATTGTTTTCGAAACATTGTTTCTTTGCTGTTGAAAGGATCCAAATAGAAAACACAAGTGAATTATTCACCATTGTGAATGTTTAAATAAACAACTTTTGACTCCCTAAGTTGAAAAATTTAGAAAAATAACATTTTCTTTCCCTTTTTATACAATAGAAAGGCTTCTCTATGCACGCTATAAAAACAATTTTTTTTTTTTTTTACAATGAAATAGCCAAGAAGTTGAAGACTTCAGGTTAATAACAGAATAGCTTTTAAATCGCCTTGAAAATTTGCGACATTGCGCTAAAATCATACTTAAAAGCTTATTTTAAATGGCCTGTATACCCAAAACTTCCTTGGCTAGGCAATGTTTCTATCCGCATAGAAACACAGATTAAAAAAGCTGTAGTTGTTTCTCTGTTGTCAATCCAAGAATTGTTTTCACGACTAGGAAGATCTTGCCATCCATTCACAAGGATTGTGTACCTATCATACAAAAAAAAGGTTAGTAGTATAAGAATTTTTGTGCCGATGTGAAGCTCGGTATGTAGGTCGCACTGATCAAAGATTGGGTGACAGGATCAAACAACATGTTCCAGCCACTGTACGCCCAGTATAAATTCCTGCTAGAGAACAGCCATCTCGCGCTTGCAAAGCGAAAATGATTGCCAAAATGTGTGATTCTGCCATAGGCCAACTTTTACTAGAAAATTTAGAATGCACCAAAATGTGTAAGGACAAGAATTTTCGGATAATTGGCACAGCTAGATCGTCCTTTCATCTTAGTGTATTGGAGTCTGTCTACATTAAAACAAGAAAACCAGTACTCTGTAGCCAGAGAGAGTTCGTTTTTTCACTTGGACTCTTCCAATAATGTTTTGTTTTTTCATTTTCTCTTTCCTTGATTCCTTTCTTGTCTAGGATTGGCTAGTTTTGCTACATGTTTCGTATAAATAGGTTGCCATATACATATGAGTGTCAGATAAAAAAAGCTTTTAATTATGATTTTAACGGAATGTCGCAAATTTTCAAGGCGATTTTGAAGTTTTGTATCACAAAAAGATTGTTCAGGAATAGCTTTTATTTTTTAATTTATTTTTGTTCTAAAATATTTATTCTCTGTGTGAAATCAAACAGTACACAAGGCTAACAATTAGTAATAGGTCCCCCACCTAAGAATAAGAATGCCCTGGGTGGAAGAAAATCGAAAACTTTGCAATGGATGGGGGGAGTGATTATTCAGGACTCGAGAGTAGGCATGTTATTTTCGTGTTCTTGATAAGGCTTCGTACAATAATTACCATGAATTATTTCTTTCTAATGCTTGCTATTTTGGGTCTCCCATATGGCATCATAGAATAAGGCTTGAATTTGTCACTCAATATTTAAACAGCGGAATTGCTTCTTTTCTCATTCCTTTACTGCAATAACGTGACAATAGCAGGTGACAAATATGCTTCAGCAGACAACAAATTCCCTCTTTAAACCCGTATTATTGATCACTGCTTAGTATCAAGGTGAAGATATATCAAGCTTTCATTCGTAGATAATAATTTTAATTCGGATCCAAGGTCATGCTTAATGACCAATCCAACATCAAGATGAAGTTATCTCTAATACATTTAGGGCAAATAGCACCTAGCTGTTATTTATTTTGATATTTATATTTAAGTTATTATTTTTAAGTACACAAGAGGAAGTTGGAGTAACTCGTTGGAGCATTGATTTCAGCACCATTGATCAGCTTTGTGCTGGTGTATGTATGTATGTATGTATGTATGTATGTATGTATGTATGTATGTATGTATGTATGTATGTATGTATGTATGTATTTTTATCTATCTATTACGAACGGTAGTACGGTATGTATGTATGTATATATGTATGTATGTATGTAGGTACGTACGTATGTATGTATGTATGTGTGTATGTATGTATGCACGTACGTACGTATGTATGTATGTGTGTATGTATGTATGTATGTATTTATGTATGTATGTATGTATCTTACAGGTCAGTCGTTTGGCTAAGCGTCTAGGTCGTTCATACGAACTACCTAGCGAACGCCACCGAATCTCAAAATTCCCTTTGAGGGCACACGTAAACATACGCAGTCATTAGACGCCTCCCGCAGAACACTCTACAACCCGATGTGGTAACTTTGACAAAGTCAAAAGTGGTACTTACACGGAGGGTGCCGCTGAACGAAAGACATGCGTAGCTTTGTGTCCCCCCAGAAATTAAGAGATCGGTACCTGTGGGTTGAGAGGATTCGTTCGTGCTGAAAACAGCATGATTCACAGCTCACCACGTGGAGGTTCCTCTCGTTCAGCCACTTGTGCTGGTGTACCCAGCAGCCGCAGAGACATTGTATTTGGTCAAGATTTAGTTATTTGACCTTTTTGAAATGATCTCTGATTGGCTGTTGTAATAGGCCTTTAATAAAAGCTGAAATATGAATAGTAGCAACAATTCAGAATCGATAAGTTACCGAGTTTTATCAGTTCGGTGATAATTGCTGCCTTTGACGTCAGAATTCGTCCTCGTTCAGTCGTGTTAGCGAAAATGTCCAGGTCATTTAAGCTGAAACTAAGACGTTTAATCCTAGCCCAACGTAAGAAATAAAGGGACCCAATTTTATATGTATAGATTTAGATTCAGGTTTTGATTCGAATACTAATGATGACTTTGTTTCCATCTTAGCCGAAATCTGTAAAGACAGAGAGAGGGTGAATCCAGCTTGCTTCGAAGAGGCTGCTCAACATGCCAGGAGTCAACTTGAGTTGTAAGATTTCAACATGCAACTATTCTTACAGTATTCTCTGTTTGGGAATGAGGCATTCAGTATTATGGGCTTTTTATCCATTTGGAGTTCGAAATAGATTTGTCGTACGTTTGCATCTTCAATTATACTCCTCTGCCTACGTAAATACATATATGACGTAAATATTTAGATGGCATCGCTTCCAATATATTTTTTGCTCGAAAATTTTAGTGAGCTTTTCGTCTTCCTATCGGTCGTTTTCTTAATTTTTAAGAGCCCATTTATATATGAAAACTTGTTCCCTCTGCTACTTTGTTTGGGAGACGAGATTTACCGTCGTTTAATCCTCCACTTGTTCTAGATGTTTTCGTAGCGTCAGCGTTTACCTGCAGGAGCTCAAAATGAGCGGTATCGCATCACAAAATGCAGTGCAGTAGTGACCTTGTGCGATGTATTCTCAAGCAGCAACAGTTGCCATAGAACGGTTTCAAAGGCCGCAGCTTATTTAAATAATGCATTGCTTTTTCATCTAATCAATCTTCCGGAGATTACGAAATTTGGTAATTAAAATTTCCAATAGCTATTACTAAAATTTTCCTTAAAGCTTAAATTTCCCTTCAGTGTGCTGAAGCCAAATGGCGGGGGACGTTGAAAAGAGTTTGAAAGAACCTTTCTTGTTCTTAAAGGGGCTTCTTAATAGAATCTGGATCGTAAAGATGCAAATCTAGTAGAAAAACAGAATAAAAGCCTTTGTAATTTAGATGATTTCTTTTTGAATTTTTGGAGGCTCGTATTGCTATGTGATTCCCATCAATAGCCGCAGAACCGTGATTGTAATTCCAAAACTCTTTAAACTCCTTTGCTATTAACTTCCACTTCTTCTCTATGTCCGGAAGATTTAAATATTCTTGTTAAAGCCTCTCCCACACTGTTTAAAAAGTTTCATAGATTACCTTGTTGCCTTGCCTAGGCTATATCCAATAGCTTACTGTGAGTCACCAGTGGCAAGGTAGCGTAAAGTTGCAGCTAACCGTTCTCTAGAGGATATTGTGAGATGTTGTTTTCTTGGATGGCTCAATCTATGTTTATAAAGCCCAAGGAGCTCATCAACATTCTCTGTTGACATCCTTCAATACGGATGATCTCTTTCCTTGTTAATCTCTCTTCATCATCAAACAGAAGGTTAAGTACGAACCGCTGTCACTCTCCTACACTTTCAGTCCCGCGCCATTTTGAAGATCTCCGTCATTTTTCTGCCACCCAAATTTTCTTCGAAGGTATCTGCATGCCTTGTCTTCGGTCTTCGTCTGTCTCTCTTTCCATATACAGCTCCCGTTATCATCTCTGTCTCCAGATTTGTCTTTCTCATAATATATCCTACAAATGCGATTTTCCTTTTTATTTATTTTCCCTAGTACTTATTCATTACATATTTTCTTATTCCAGCTAATTCTTAAACGCCGTTGGTAATACAATAGTCCAAAATTGATTATTCTACGTTTGTCTGCTTCTGTCAGCACCGAGCATCCCGATCCATATAATTTTTAGATTGATATTTTTAGGCTGTTCTGCTTTTAACTTTGGCCTTTTTTCCTATCTAGATTACAAAAAGAATTTAATGATAGTACTTATGGACGCATTTATCAATGGCATACTATCCAGGAACATAAACTTAAGCTAGAGGATGTTTTGTACAGTGACGCTGCTCTGTTTTACTTCATGGAAGTAAGTCATTTTGTCAAGTAATTACGGTATGTATGATGCAGTTGCTTTAAAACATTGTGGTCACCACATCTATGCCGGTGTGTGTAAAGTTACAACCCTTTTATTTGAATACAAGAGAAGGGAACTAACAATTAAGAAGTAATCAGTGTTTTCTGATCTCTAATCATGCCTTTCACTCTGTATTTAGCTTGGTTGCAGTAGATTAATTG
Source organism: Chironex yamaguchii (assembly GCA_024741275.1). Lineage (NCBI taxonomy): Eukaryota > Metazoa > Cnidaria > Cubozoa > Chirodropida > Chirodropidae > Chironex > Chironex yamaguchii. Next base: position 9,198 of record JANTCA010042991.1, read on the forward strand.
TCAAGGATTGTATATTATTCCATTTTGATATCCAAAACTAATGATGACTGTAATATCGAAAATATTTGTATGAATAACAGCGACCGTGTTGGCTCCATCCTATATGTGCTTTTTTATTTGTTTATTTGCGACAGAACTCCACAGTAACCAAGACGTAAGAGGTAGTTGCACTTTCAGGATTTTAAGATTAACATTGACGAAAGGGTGTCTTTACAGCTTTGCCTATCAGTACTTTATCCTTAGTTCTTCCCTCTGCTGATTAACCTGTTCCAACATGATTTCATAATGCCAAGTTGTGTATGATCGAGAATTTGTTGAGTAAAGGTAGAGACTGAGAGTGACTTCACTCGAACCTCCACTGCTCCTACTTTTGGTAAATTTTCCATTGTCAATATTGTAAGTTTCTGACATTTCTTGCGTGTAGTTACTTGATCAAGAGGGATTCAAGTGTGTCCTGGAATTCTGGCTCATGGCAGAGAACTTCCAGGAAAATATGATCCAGCGGGTTAAATCTGGAGCGTACAATGTAAATGAAGCCGTGGACGATGCCATGGCACTGTACGAAAGGTTCGTTTTTTTATTTTATGTTATCAAGTTCACAGCCGTAGGACAGTAGGTAGCCTTGCTTACGAGGTTTCTTATATAGTTACGAGTTCGTGACGAGTGATATTTCAAGTAAAATTTAAAATTCAGTTTTACCTACTTGTGCTACTTGTACAAGTATGATTATACCAACTCTTGATATCACAGACATATGTACTATGGTACATTTGTGACTTAGTAAGGTACGGAGTGTTGCAAAGCAGAAATATCATAGGTCGTAATTACAGGCTTAAGCGAGATGATCGAGCATGGTCAGTGAATAATTAAAAGTAGCAAAGAAGCAAAACAGTAGGCAACTAAAATGGTTTTCGCCTTCGGGTAACAGCGAGGTGTACGGTCATAGAACGGAGTGCATGCAGCGAAGCCTTTTCGTGACTTGTGAATTCTTCTTTGGTACTTGTTGACGATCAAAAGTTCCATAATCTGTCCGTAAAGTAGCAGCTGATCATTGTGCACCAGTCGAGAGTGTTAACTATGTCTCGTAACTCTGCTTTGAGTGACTTTTTCGCTGTAGAGAAGAATTTGTGAATCGAGTTAAGCTTTCGCTCCCTTCCAGGTATTTCTCAATGAGGAGCAATGAAAGACTTATCAAAGATGATAAATTACGTATTGTGCTAGAAAATAACATTTGTCGTGAAGATGGACCACAGTCTACTTGTTTCTCTATACCTGTAGCTTATGCATGGACAGCAATGAAAGAGGTTAGTGTGATTCTGAATTGCTAGTGTGTATCTTTTGCATACTTGAATTTTCAGGACTGATTGACAGACAGCTTTTTGCGTTTCCTCTATTTCGTATTCCCTGATTGTCGTAACGAGGTGGTTACTTAGGGACATAAATCAAATGCCAAGGTTGATGCGTTGACCTTTTGATAAAAGTAACGAGGTCTGTCTGCCACTTTTCTGCATTTCGGTTCCTGCTATGAGTATTCACGAAGTAGAAATTCCAGCTGCTTTAAACTTTGATGCTAGTGCAATGCCAGTTTTACTTTGCCAAAATCTTTTAGATCAGCATTCATTAGGGGGGACGCTTGAATGCCACCTGATGGTAAACGTACTTTAAAGCCAGCTGTATGTAGTCCACGTACTATAATAGTAAGAACCTAAATGTATCATCATCATCATCATCATCATCATCATCCTAATCATTATTGTGATGATAACGCTCCTGGCAATTTCTTCGTTATGATCATCATCCTGCACACTGTCATCCTGCTCATGATAATTATCATTATGATCATTAGTACCATAATCGTCACCACATTATTATTATCCTTATCATCACTATCCTGACCGTTTCCATCCCAATCATCCTGACAGTTCTTACTATCCTTGTCAATGTCATCATGGTAACAACCCTCATGAGAACAGTGATACTTATTTAAGTCATATTTTTATTCTCAAGACATTGTTTGCTGTGTTTATCTAACTTGTCTTATATTTTGTAGATCTTCCTTCCAAAGTTTTTGCACAGTGAGACGTACAGAAAATACTTGAAAAGTTTATTAAAAAGTTCCACTAGGCAACAGAGCAATGATGAAACAGCCAGCACGTCATCGGAGTCTGGAAATTATCTATGCAGTGCAGGGGAAGCAGAGGTTGATTTTTTGGATAAAACAGCAGACTCTTTGTGGTATAGGCCATCTGCAGGGTATTATATGCCGCTTTCCTTATTATCTATTTTCCGCATGGTATAGCCAAGGGGCAGTTTGTATTTGTCTGGAGCATTGTGAAGCCTAAACTAAGATAAACATTCTTTCTCCGCCTATCCTTTCTTCGCTTTTAGTCGTTATAATTATGACCATAGTCAACTGTATTAGAAGGGTTCTGATTATTGTATTGTAGACGATTGAATAGTTAAATTTATGCGTCCACTAGTTTCCAACAGACAAATCGAGAAAAGCGTAGGAAGTCGGTGTGGGTCTTAAGAGCCGGTCATAATGTACTTTAACACTTTCGTTGTAATAACTGTTGTTATTTACAGGGCATCGACACTACTCGGCGGCAATTCGTTTGCAGTTGAACTATTAACTAATATATCATCGTTATCGGCTGGTCCAACTTACGTAGATTGACGTGACTCTTACCGTCCAGCGGTCTTGGATGAAGAATTTTTTGCCGACGTTTGTATCGTTCACCATCAGAAAAGGATAATTTCTTCTTTGACAATTTCTGAACTCGTAGTCGTTCGCAGTGGGTAGAAGACAAATTTAATTACGCTGTTTTTAAATGGCAAAAAAAAATTGAATCATGTAGAAAAGTAAAACGTTTCAGCTTCGAATAAACAGAGCAGGCAAATAAGATTGAATACTTGAACAATCTTTTTGTCGTACAAAACTTGAGAATCGCCTTGAAATTTTGCGACATTCCACTGAAAACATACTTTTTGCGTCTAACACTCTTCAGAGTATGAAACGTCAGAAAGGGAAGTATATGTATATGGCAACCTATTAAATACTGTCCTTTCTGACGATTCATACTTCGCAGAGTGACAGACGAAAAAAGCTTTTAAGTATGTTTTTAGCGCAATGTCGCCAATTTTCAAGATGATTTTAAACCTGAATACGTTTTATATTATCAAGCGTAAGCCGAACAAATACAAAGCTTATATCCTGAGTATATTCCACTGCAGCATTTATTTCATAGACTTGGGGACAAAATGTCACTCACTATTGATCAACTCTGCCCCATATTCTTTGATGCTCTCGCTTCGAAGTGTTATGTTTGGCAATCTAGTTTGCAGGACATTCTGCATTATGGAAGTCGCAGGAGTTTGCTGTTGCCTTGTAACGGGTAACTATGACGAGAATTGGCCCTTTAGGGAAATGTCATTCCCTTTTATGTAACATGTGCTTCAGAGCTCTGAAGGAAATAGCGTACTGGTGTCACGTAGCGTTAGTGAATCGAGGACCTGCCACTGTATTGAATGTATCACTATCAAATAATGACAAAAATTCAGCAGCATGCAATGAAGATTTCTCTATAAACCTATTGGGAACTCGTAGGAAGTGGTTTTCTCTTATACAAATACCAGAACCAAATGCAGTATTGTTTTATGTTGTGGTGTGGGTGTATAACGCTATATAAAATCGCATCATCAACTGTAAGGTCTGGTGTATCGTCGTCTCTTGTACCATCTTTGATTGAGCATTTTTTGTACGCTTTAGCATCTTTTTGCCTCCAAGCCTCAATCGCTTTTTGTTATTCATAATATGAGGTAGTTACTTGGATTATTGGAACTCGATGTGTTGGACCTTTTCGCTGTCATTTAGTTAGATATTTCTTGTAGTTCGTACAAGAACTACGAACCATAAATGCATTTTGTTAGTTTCGCAGAACTAACATCTCTTAGCTTGTGTGAAATACGTAGTTTAGGGCATGTAACCATGAACACATCTTTAGTGTTCACAGAGGAAAACAAACTTTTACTAGAACTGATCTTCAAAATTTTTGTCGTACAAGTCACTCTTTTAAACATGAGCAACACAGCTGTGAAACGTAAATGATAACTTGTATCTGATGTAATTATTAATTCATTTGCACACGTAAGATAAACATCCCATGTGAATTTCCTAAGAAGAGACTCAAGAAAGAAACCTTTTGCATGTCAGAAAAAATACTGAGAAAATGTTTTGTTGGAATTTCGAAGCAGCATATTTGTATTGTTAGATAAATACCTTTGAAAAGTTATACATTGAGTTTTTTGTAGTCTGTATATAGTACTTTAGCTTAGTTGAAAGCATTTCATTTAGGAAGCTGTCTCTCTCTTCCTAGACGGTTGGCACTTGGACATATGGATGAATTTGGAAATTTTGTTCCCGAAAGTGAACCAGAACCAGACGATAATGGTATGGCTAACTACATATGATTTCCAAGTAGATTAAGTCAGGGGTAAGAAGGCAGTATGTTGCAACGGCCAACAGTAGCAGAGTTTTATCAGATCCTTCTCCAATCTGTAGGCTACTAGAAATGTTGTGGTACAGCAATTATTTGCCTCAACATTCGGGCATCGTTGTCGACGGAGATCGACATTTTTTGAGAGACTTGCTACTTGTACTGTTGGCACTGCAAGAGTGTAAGGTGTGCTATCTATGTAATTACTGTGGTTTAGCAGATGAATAACTTTTATTTTTATTGCGGGTTATGCTGTTAATCTGCTTATTTGAAAGTTTAATGTTTTGCAAAGTTGCTTTGTGTTCTTTCAACCAATTTTGCGCAGTTTTTTATGTATCATCCCTTTCAACAGCTCCTCTGTGTTCTTTTTCTCGCTGTCCCAAAGGTCGTCTTGTTTTTCCAATTTAGAAAGCGGGGGAATCTTTTCGTTACGGCATATACACTGTTGTTCTTTGAAGTCATTGTGACTGGGTCTTTGGGCTTTGACAGCAATTTTCGTAGTTTTTGGAAAAATGTTGTGTGAAATTGTACATTTTGTTTTCGGTGATGCTTTTGGCGTATGCATTTCAGTTGTTATTTTTCTTCTTCAATTTGGGCCCAGCTGCCCTCTAGGTGTCATTTAGCTGATATCGATTGAAAGAGAGAAAGTCATTAAAATATTCTGCCTCTTCTCTGTTGCTAGCTCGTTCATTATAACGGTTTTTGTAAAGGCAAGTCGTCGGATTATCAAATACTCCTTGTATTGCAGTGCTAAATCGTTTGATAAATATTTCTGAAGACATTCTACTTAATGTTTGTTTGTGTTTCAGTTTCCAAACTAAGTAAAGCAATGAGAGGAATTTTAACCAAGAAAGGGACAGTTAAGGTAATTATGTCTGTGGTTTTAGCACATTAAAACATTTATATACTCCCAGGTTTTCTTGGCTATTATCTTTACTGTTTTATGGCCGTGGGGGTAATTACTGAAAGCAGGGAGAGGGGGTCAAGGGCTCCATCTGCCATTTCTTTAGGGGGTAAGGGGGCAAAAGCGCCATTTCAGTAATTTGTTTTGAGAACGTAAAATAAAACCGAAATCTTGACTTGACCTTCATAAAAACTTTAACCAATTTTCGTCTCAGTATCATTCATTTCAATAATCACGTTTTCAGCTATCTCATAATGCACAATCGTTTCCTCTACACACCCTTAAGCAAACATCATCTTACATCAACATTCCATCTTTTGGTCTAAATTGATCTCCAAGCACATCTGACATGCTTTTCTAGCCTTTAAAGTACTTGTAAAACAGGATTAAATCATCCAAACAAGACTATATTTTTGTTCAAAGTTATACTCAGGCTTCAATCGTGATTTGCTTGTTCAAAGAAAGAACTTCATTTTCGTAACACGATACCAAGAGCAGATCGAAACAAAAGGGCTGCTACGAAAGCACTTGCTGAGGAGGCTGCTCAGTCTAGTCAATCACGAATTTGCAGCGACATTTGCAAGAGCCAATGGTCAAAAGATGATTTCGCTGTTTGTGCAAGAACTGAACAGGGTACATCTGAGAACCAATCGCAATTTCCATTGGAGCATAACTTTGTGTCACAAAAACCTGGGTAAATTCTGCCAATAATTACACTAGTCAAGACAAGAAGAGCAGTGAAAGGAATGGACGATTCTTTCTCAGAGGATGGTTTGCCAGGCGTGATTGGCTTGTGTATAACAGGGAAAAGAGAACGTACCTTTTGCTCAACGTACATCGATAACAACGACACACACAAGGGAGCATTGAATTTCAATTACAGAGAAGGCATTTCTCATCTTCAAACTCTGGAGACATTGTTACGTCAAGTGGTTGCTATTCGAGGTGCAAATGATTCGGAGTCTAATATATACCAATTTGACCTGGACAAAGCAATTAGTGATAAAGGTCTGGGGCTTGTACTTTAAGACGAACACTATGTAATGGCACATGACATTCAAGACGAGCAAAACCAAATGCTAGTTTTGTTGAAATCTGAAATTTGTTGAAAGGCATCCTGGAGGAAGACTTGTACTCGGTCCTTGCCGACAAAGCGGCTGATGTGCCAAGAAAAGGGCAATTATCTTTCTGTGTTAGGAATTGCACTGACGACTATGAAGTTTCTAAAGACTTCCTAGGCGTTTTTTAATGCTCCGAGGGACTATCATCTGATGCCCTTCTAAAATACATGAAACATATCCTCATTAAAGATATCCTCATTAGGTCATGCTTGGATGACAAAAATGGTAGCAATGGGTTTTGATGGAGTCGCTGCAATGAAATCTTCAGTAAGGAAGATTAAGACTGATGTTACCCATGATTCTATCTATGTTTACCCATTGCAACGAGTTAATCATTAAGGATGCAATTAAGCATTGTCCTTCATTGGCAGCATTTCATGATTTATGCCAAACTCTTGTGCACAATTGTGGGTGCTTACCCTAAGCATATTCTCCTGTGTGAAGAAGTTCAGATGGACTTCAAAGACGAGCAAGAATCAGATGAATGCAAGGTCCTACGACTTCAGAGCCTGTCCGCAACAAGATAGACAACAAGATTCAAGACAGCTGATGTCATCTCTGAGAAGACCGTTGAGCTGTGCACAACACTGGAAATGCTGAAGAATGATCTAAGCATCTATTCTGATACCAAAACGAGAATTCAAGGAATTCTGGAGTGCTGGTTGTCTTCACTGCAGAACAAGATGCGCCGATCGTGCTATGAAGCCATTGACATGATTGTCGAAAGTGTCAACGAAAGGTTTGAGCAGGATGATTTCCCCTTTGCAAGGAGTATATAACAGATCCTGTTAGGATCAATGATTTAAAGAGGGCTTCCTATAGATAGCCTAGCTCGTGCATTGATTTACAAAGACAACGTGAGAATGCAACTTGATGACCTGCCTAAAATCCTTGGTCTCTACAACATGGAACGTAAGAAAATAACATCAGTATCCCGTGTTTCGACAATTGCCGATATCTTCAATTCAATGCCCCTTGCAAAGAAGCATTTCTCCGAAGTCCACAAGATCAAAATTTTTACTACACTGTACCACTCTCTTCAGCATCCTGTGAGTGCGCATTTAGCGCTATGCGACGGCTTAAAACATGGTTAAGGGCAAAGGTGCGAGCAAATCATGTGAATAACATCTTGTTTGCTAACATTCAAAAGAGAGATATGGACAGGGTTGACATAGAATCAATTGTGAATGAATTCGCTGAGAGAAATGAAGCAAGAAGGGACTACTTTGGTAAATAGATGGATTACATACAGGATACTGAGGACCATAGTTTAAAATGATTATTTGATTTTATATTAATCTATTATCTCTCAATGTAGTCTGTTTTATGTATTCACTTAAGTGTGGAATGAACATTTCTGTTATTATTTGTGTATGGTTGTAATTAGAAACGAAACTCACAAATAGTCAGAAAACTCGAAAACAGAAGGCAACTTATGTTGCAACTTGATGCTATAGCCAACATACGTTGCTAGCTCCATAGCAGCTTCCAGATCATCCTTATACGATTAGGAATGAGGAAACATGGTGGAGAAATAGCCCAAATAATGACGTAAATGAACATGATCATCAATCCTTTTTAGTAAGAACTTTTTCCGGTGGAGTTCCCTCTGGAGCCTCCGCTTTGCCAACTCATTTGCCTCGCTTTCGGCCATGATTTTCCTTTCATTACCAGCTCCCATGCACCCTTTGCCCTGCCATCGTTCCGGTGTTCCTAGCTGAAAGTTAGAGAACAGAAACTTAGAAACTACGGTCGTACCTTGTGTGCAAGAGGAACTTTTTCCCAACTAAGCGAAGCGAGCTTGACTATCACTTACCAATTCTTACAGTATTTTGACCTGATGGTCATTAAAAATGTTTGTTTGGGCGGGCTGTTGGTTTTGTAATTGCTTTGCCATAAACGATTTCAGAGCACTGTTGAACGTGGTCACAGTTTTACTGAAGGGCAGTGTACTTATGTTAATCTACGACAAGTATTCTTCCTTGATGGCTACAATCCAGAAATCAGGTCAGTGCTGCAAGTACCTGCTGTAGTTATCATCTTATGTACGTAACTTTAGTTTGTGTTTCGCGTGCGATGTATATTCGGCATGAATGCAGGGAGACAGAACTAGATAGTAATGTCCGAGATCTCTCCTCACATTAACTTTTAAGCTTTGGTCACAGCTTTCACTCCACATGTACAAACCTCGGTCTGTTTCTAGACCACCTATGACTGTTGTTGTTCCTTTCTACTTGAAACTCTTGTTGTCAATAACTTGTTTGGACAGGCTGTCAGTTAATAGCACTGATATCGTGATCCTTCGCCATGCCTTGCTTTAAGTTGACCGTGTTAGCGAAAGTGATCCGTCAATGTAGATATTGACGTTAGACTGATGAATAGCCACGCATTAACTTTCTGGAGGTTATCAGCTAATTAAGCTATCGTCAGAAAAAGCCATCGGAATGCTGTGGTTTCGTCCAAATATCATGATACGGCTGAGCCCTGGAGGTTGCTGGCCTCCTTGCTTAATTTGCCTCGTCTCTATGATGAGACACGCAGCTAGTAATCTGGGTAACTGTCCGTAGTTGGCTACAATGACCGAGCGTTCGTTGGAAGTCAAACAATGTTTCAACGTGTTAGTGGCTTTTTAGTTTCTCAGGTTTTTTGTAATCTGCTTCATGGATTATATTCAGACAGGTTAATCTAAGAAGTGACCCTTCGTCGTCACCTACTTTACCACTGTTACTATTATTAAGGCCTGTTTCATGTTGTAGATGCGGCATCGATATTGTTGAAATTTTTACAATTTTTACTGATATGTACATTCATTTGTTGCATTTTTTCCTTTTTGTTGTCGCTTTTTACAGAATATTCTAGGACTTCTTTTAGTAAATACTACACAGTAGCTACTGGGAAACTGCCTTAGCCAAAATCAGTTGTGTCTAAGCAAGTACATGGCTATAGACATAATAAGAATTTAAAAATTACATTGTTAAAGCAATAGCATAGTACAAAAAGTAAGAGCCGTGTAAAGCATCACACCGATCACTGAGATTCATAAGGGCTGTTGAGAATGAGGGCTGTTGAGAACCTATGGCTACGAATCTTGTATTTCAGATGCAGACTGGACCAACTCATTTGAAGCAAAATGCTATCAGGTGCCATGCATGACACGTAGAACCAGCAGAAGTGTCAAATAGGAATTCGTTTCAAAAGTACAAAGCATGAAATTCCTGTGTCGTTTATAGAACGAAGGAAGTAATAGCTGTTTTGACATGTCAACTGCAATGCCTCACTCCTAAAAGACAGACGATGACAATGCCAGCAACGCTTATAGTAATGATGATAAATTTGAAACGTGAAATAATGGTGTATTTTTATGTATAAAAATTCTTATATAAAATTCGTGAGTGTTGACTATTTGAGTAATTTATTTATATCTATAAATAAATCTATAAATATAGCTTGGAGAGATAAAAATGTAGTAGCATCGTCTTCTCCTTAATTCAACACACACACACACACACACACATCTCTCTCTCTCTCTCT
>JANTCA010043002.1:0-11750 GCA_024741275.1 Chironex yamaguchii
TCTATCTATCTATCTATCTACCTATCTATCTATCTATCTATCTATCTATCTATCTATCTATCTATCTATCTATCTACGTATCTACGTATAAAAATAAACATGGTGCAGTGATCTTACCATGGTAATTTCCTGGCACTATTTGTCATAAAACTTGTCGTAGCAGTGTTGTTGGCATAAATACCAGTCCCTTGTTCAAGAGCATTGAGAACAAACGGTGGATGATTCTCTTTAAGCAGACTTTTTGACTCTTTGGCTGCCTTTGACCTCAAAGTTTTAAACTGCTTACTGTCAATAACACCTTGACACTCAACAGATTCTTCTAATCGAGTACCGTTGCAAACTAAGACATTGTCCATCCCAACCACAATGCTGTTCATTAACTCGTTTTCAATATTTCTGGCTAGTCTCATCCCTGTTGGGCCAAGCCTGTACACAGGCTGCCCACGTCTCTCACTTGTTCTTAAACACTGGCGGATAAACAAGTACTGTTCTGCAACTTTGAGGACCTTCTCTAACCGCTTCATGGTACTGGTAGGGTCAATCTGACTAGCCTTCAGCGGTCAATCTATAGACCTACCTGCGGCCCTTTCGTAAACACATCCAATATACTATAAAATGTCCATACAGAAAATAATGGCATTCCCCTCCTTACAACTGAACCATATCACAAAGTTATAATAATCTTACTGTATCTCCAGGCGTTGACTTTTCCGACACAAAAATTGAAGGGGGCTGGGCGTGCTAATTTAAAAGCCTGAACTGAAGTAAGTCCGTTTGCTCTCATCACTAAACACACCAAAAGATAAACCGTATCGTCACAAGCTGAGAGATTTTCGCTGTCAGAACTCTAGGCAAGGTAGCTGTATTTAAAAGAAAATGCTATCGTCGTGCAGAACAATACTCCAATGCGGGGAAAAGATGATGGACTTGGGTGAAAACACGTGAAAAAAACATTGTCATTTGTTATTTGCCTCGAGTTTGAAAAGAGGTTATCGATACTTTGCCATGGGCAACCACACAGCTGGATGGATTGAAAAGTTGTTGTTGTAAACTTCATCAATTCCATAGAAAACTTAAGAGATTTAAAAGACTTATTAAGATACAGCGATTGTTGTATACAAACAGCAAAGAAGAAGAAGATTATTATTTTGAGACGGAAAATTATGTCCTCTGCAATTTTGCTTAAACATGCATGTGATAATTTTTTCGCAGCAGGAAGGGAGATCAGCTCCCGAAATGCGGGAGATTTGGATGCCAATGGAGGAGATTTATGCGGACCGAAAGTTTGAGCGGTATATGAGGCAATATGAATTCGTTCAACCACAATTATTTTCTCACCCCTTTTATTGTCTGTTTAAATTAATATAAATATATAAAAGACAAAAAATGCTAACGACAAAAAATATTTTAAGTCAGACACATAGACAGTGTACATGATGTTAATAATTTATTCCCTAAACTTTTGCTAATAGTGTAAACTCACAGCCTATAAGCTGTCTCCTTTTGGAGTGCGCTATTTGCAGTTTGAGTTCATTAGATCTGTTCAAAATACTGACAACACGCTTTCGCTAAAATTTGACTGGTTCACTAAACGCACAAAACAAGCATGTAGTTATGTAAACAGACAAAAGAAACTGGGTCGGGGAAAATTTTATTTTAAAATTTTCAGAAATCGAGACATTTCTGCTCCCTTTGCAGGTTCCGTGGGAGTTGGCCTTCAATGCAGGTGCCTCCTGGCCATTCAGGGAGGAATTACATGTATGCTTAAGCTATTTGTCATCATGTTACCTGTGCCATGGACCCTTTCCTCATTACAGACCAATGCTCAGAAGATAGCGGCACTTGTGTTGTGCATATTCTAGAAAGGAACTGTAGAGCTCCAAACATTTGCGGAGTTCAAAGCTTTCTTCCACATCACCATATCATTAGTACAGCATTAGACAGGAAAACGCTTTAACATTAACAGTTGGATATACACGTCGACATATTACTGTTCTGTTTAACCATACATCTCGAAATATTACATAAAATCGGTACAATATAACAATATCACATTGAAAGGGAATTTTTAGGCACCCCTTTCACTTCGTGAAATAAAAAAACTTGATTTTACGAAATGGTGTGGAGCTAACACTTTCCCATATATTTTGATTTTTGGTCACTGTTCAGCTCCGTCAGAATGAATGTTGGTCAAAACATTGTGAACTTTCACAGTATTTGTCGAACTGTGATTTCATTCGTCGTTCAATGTAATAAATAACACTAATATTCGTAAAGAGTAAAGCAGAGAATGCCTCTTTCCTTAGAAAGTACGAAACTCATTCACTGCTACTTATTCCAGGATCCGAGCCTTAGCCTGTAGATTTTGAGAATTTTTGGACCTGTGGGTGGCTTGGCATTTGCTCTTTTACCAGGTACGAAAATAGTTGGTGACCCACAATACTTCGCAGACAGTGCTCTGAAAAATCGAAAAACAGACTTAGTTCTCGGTTTTTAGCTTTTTAATAGACGCTGAATCACTTCAAATTCCAAGTCCTCGACCTGCCTGCACTTTCACCTTTCGTCTGCGAAAAACGTGAATGATGTTACATAAGAAAATAGGATTGTTCTGCTCTTAACTTTCAAGAACCCCAAAGGCATACGTAGAGACATAAAAATTTCAAAAAAAAACCTTTGGAAGATCAGCTATAATCACTTTACAGTAGATACTTTCAACTAGAAAAAAATAGCTAATGTAAGGACATTAGCCATTTTTTTCTAGTTGAAAGTAAGCTGTATCGTCTATCAATATTGAATCAACGATAAATGTTGCCGAATGTCTCAAGCTAAAACTACCCTTCTTCTAAGGCATTAGTATGATATTGGTTCTAACGCTAGGCTGTACATCAGTATTGATAACTGAAAGATGATGAGAACTGGAAGGCATCTACAACCAACTTAAGTTTAAGTTGTACATCATCACTAAGAAGCAGTAGGATATCTTTCGTACATCTCATAATGGTCTTCTGTGCAATTAAGGAGGCATTGGTGTCAGTTGCCGGTTTTTTTTTCAAACTGTATCACTCATCACTAGTAACTCAGGAAGTACATATGTAAGGTAAGAACGCGGCAAGATAAAATAAGTAATCAAGAGGAGAGAAAACTATAAAAGACAAAACTTAAAAGATCATTTGTAAGTGGAAGCAATTCATTAAGCAATGAAATCGACAATGATTGCAGATTTAGGCGTGATTTAGACTACGTGTGAAACAACAGCTGCCAAATGTAAGCGAGGTACTGAATGTAATGAAACCTAACGATCCATGGATGAGTTTAATCAAGATCACGTTAGGTGTGCTTCATCAGTGATGCCGTCTCCTAACAAGTCGACGGGAGGACAGAGCATTAATATGGACGTTCTACAGAGGCTGGGTGGATCTTTGTTACCTTTTCAGTAGTAGGATGCTGCCTCACATTCATGGACACATAGATAGATCAAAACTACCAAGAGCAATGCATGAAGATATGAAATGGACACGAGGAAATTGCTGGGTGGAGACGAATGGGGCATTTGAAGTGCTGAGGACACTGAAGACTTGGCATACAGAAAAGGCAACAGAGAAACCTAAAATGAGGGAAAGTTCACTTGAAATGCAAGTTGAGGGTCAGGGGAAGCTAAGATCAAACGAGGGAAGTTTGCTTATATACCGCAGCAGAGTTTTTTTAACACGGTGTATGCTTACCAATAGGTATTTTCGTCCTCTCTGATCTATTGCCAATAGAAATTTAAACTTGTCAAATCATACGTGCTCGCACTACCCGAAGAAGTATATAGTTTTAAGAATAACATAAATGGCCAAAATACGTCTACTATAAATACGACGATATCGCTCTCCAGACTTTAGAGAAAAGAACTAAAAGTAGTGTGAAACAATCTTTCTTAAAAAACAAGTTTGAACAGACAAAATCAAGAATTTAGGTTCGCAATGACAAGAGAAGTTAATGATCATTTCTAAATTTTATTCTATCAAAACTCTAAAAACTAGAATTGATATCACATAGTAATTAAATTCGTCGCGAATTCTCTAATACTTTCGAAATACTTTCTACTAAACATCTCTAAAAATGTTCTGTTTTAAGTCACACGACATATAAATCTGCAAAAAATTGTTATTTCTTTCATTTGAAATAAAAGCAGAAGCATTGATAGAATCTTCTACCCAAGTCCTTGATTAACAACGTGAGCGTAGAAATCTAAAAATATAATAATATTTCGACAATGCCCAAAATTTGCACAAATGTTTTACAAACCAATAAATATTAATTCATTAATTTAAAGACAACCATAGTGGATTTGCCGGCCCGTATAATATTTTTTTACATAGAAGAACCAAGTAAGGATAGGCTTAGTTCTCAACGTAAAACAGGGGAAAAGTCAAATGCCGAAAACGAATTCTATTTTGAACGTGTCTCACAGTCCAACTTTAAGAAAAATTCTCAGTCCTGAAGCAATTATCAGGAACCATGACACTATTATTAAAACCAAGGGTTCCTTCCAAGACACACGGGCAAAACGTGGTATTTTCCGATCGTAAAAACAAGATAAAGTATATGTTACCATCCAAACTGAGTTTAGTTGACAGTTTTATTATGTATTGATGTCAAATGGAGAAACATTCTAAAATTAATACGAGATCGTTTGACATAAAGTTACCCATTCAGGGGAATATTTTACAGCTGTTGCACTGATAAATAACCATGGTCAATAATAATACAATATCTACTACAATGTACTCCACAGAATAGTGGCTTAGATTAAGTTAAACTCTGTCATCAAGTTGACATCGAACAACATTGCTTACGATGAAAAAGTGGAACGAATGAGGACAATAAAACTTGAGGTGAAATGGGTTGACTAAGTTATAGAAAATGGAATGAAAAGGAAGAAAACGAAAGGAAATGCAACAAAATAAAACGCAATGCAATAAAATAAAACGCAATGCAATAAAATGAAATGCAATGCAACAAAATGGCATTAAACTATACAAAATAAAATGTAATGGGATAATCGGATGGAATAGTAAGTAATAGACAAATGCTACACCAAAAGGGTAAGGAACTATGGAATGGAACGAGACGAAACAGAATGGTATAGAATTAAAAGGAACGGAGTGGACCGAAATTGTACGGAAGGAATATGTAATAAAAGGAAATGGACATGGAAATGCAACAAAATGCAACAACATAGTAAGGACCAGAATGAAATGGAACAGAATGGAACCGAATGAAACACAATTGAAAGGAATGCAAGGTCTGAACAAACTCAACAGTTTTGCACCAGACAGCATACCATTACTACTACCAAAAATACATTGCATCATGATCCCCTAAAAAGCAACCTACTCTGACTTATAGCTTAGTTACAGACCATCATCAATAAGGACATTCTTAGCGCCATTAATTTCAATGCATTTTTTAACGACCTCAAGTGACTTTTTCAATCGTCTGTCCATTGCTTGAAGGTGAGGCTCACTAAGCACTGGATACAATGGATCAGCCATCAAAGAATGCCTCAGTTTGGAACTGAGAGAATATTTAGATCTGCCGTTTTGCTTGAACTCTTGCAAACGCTTAAAGGTGGATTTTCTAAGTCTGTAGACAAGACAAAGAGAGAAACACTTAATGAGAACAATAACAAAGTTACATGAAAGGGAACAGTGTCTATCGCTGCGTCAAACATAATTCTACAACACTAAGACGGGAGGTCTACAAATGAAAGATAATTTTATCTTAAGATGTGAAGTTCCTTCATCAAGTACGTAATTAGGCTTACAGGATTCTAAACTCAAAAGATAAACCCAATGACAGCATGCCAGCTCGTTAAGGTGTAAGGTCAGATCTTGTTATGAGCAACAATTAGTGGCATAGCATTACGCCTGAGGTTCCCTCACCCGTTTAAATGCAACTACAGGCAACAATCCCACTATCACTGTGGAATATTAAAATTCTAAAGTCCACGAATCAGAGCAGCAGCTCTTAATTCACACTTTGGGAATCGATTTAGCATTATAGGTGACGGGATCTGGAAATTCTTTCACATGTATGAATGCCAAAATAAATACTATAACTGATACAAGGAAAATTTTACCCCAATTACATCGTATTTTTAAAGGACCGAGGAAAATGTGACCATTCGTCGAGCTTCAATATCACGTGCAATGTTGAATAACTTTTGTGCAGCTAATCTGTCTAGTAATCGATCGTTTGAGAAAGATCCCGCTTCCATTATGTTCCCCGAAGAACTGAGAAAGACTTTAACCTCATTCCATGGCATTCTCAAAAAACCGAGGAAAATAACACGGTATACGCTTTACTACATACTTTCATATTCAAAAATATGATAGTTCCTATTTCAAAAATCGTTATTCTGCAAAATTTCTTATCAATACTATTTCACTTATTCTTAACACTACCTTGTGTTCGAACTCCTTACTCCTCCATAACTTTGCTGTACCTTACGCACCATGTTATGCTTAGTACAAAACCTCTAGTTTACGGTTATCAACGGGATGTTTATAAGCCCTTTCCTTTCCAATGTCAATACTACTGGATTTTTCTGCCTTTTGCCTCCTTTGAAAGCCATATACAGTGGTCGTTCCTTGTGTGACTTTAAACAGTGGAATTTACAATTTCTTGCATTCACAAACGGCACAAGCTAAAAATTCTTGCATTTTCGGGACCTTTAAGTGCTTTGTTTCTTATAAACTTGTTTTTCGTTCTAAGAACTACACGTATACAGGAAACATCATGCAACTGTGCGGTCAGCTACGGAGGAATAGGATTTTTTCGGATACAACGTTGCAAGTACTAGCAAGCACTACGAACACGACTTACTTGCAACACTGAAAAACAGGAGCTAATATGGTCATCTCATCACGTTGTGGATCTCCAAAGCTAGACAGAAAAAGACGAAAGAAGTGATAACAATATTAATTCCAACAATATCTTAGCAAGGTATGAAATAATCAAAGCCTTTGTTTCTTTGTCAGACACTATTGTTATCCGTACGTCCCCAGTTTTGGAGCCCTCCCCTTTTGCCGACAGTTAAAGCAATGCCAAGGTCCCACTGGTTTCAGTGCATTACGTTAAGAAAGAAATACAAGTAAATGAAAAAATCATACCAACTATCATTGTCATAGTCATTGTAGTAGATGCCTTTATCCATTAAAACAGATGTGTTGTAAATGAGATAATAAGTTTGGCAGATTTGTGATTGGGGTAGAACAGTAGTAGAGGAAAAAGTAGTTGAAAGAACCATACAGTTCAACGATAATGACAACTCGCTCCACTAAATTACCTCAAACACTTTACCTCTCATTGCCACCTTACCTTTTAGCATTATCAAGATGCAGCAGCATACCACTGTCACCATCTTTCTTAAATGCCTCATAGTGATGACGGTCAGCATTACCTAAATTAATATATTTATAAACAATATAAATTCCATGTGTAAATAATTCACTTTACGCGTTGTGGTTTTTTGAGAACAGACATACAATTCCAAAGTACCATAAATGTATTCTAACTGTAGCTAAATTTGGCGTAAATTTTCGCATGTCCTACGTAATCTTTGGAAACTGCCAATAGCAGCCACAGTTGCTTGAAGATTCTTTAGAGTTTGTAGTGTTTCATCCTTCAAGTTCTTCAGTCCCAAATAGACGGGGAGGGGGCTGGAAATTCGTAAACACCTAATAAATGGGGTCGAATCAACGGGGAGGATGGAATAAACGGGGTGGGCGGAAAATTTCTCTAATTATAATAAACGCGATGAGTAGGTGGCATTTCCTTTATACTGGAAGAGGTGGGTTTCTTAAAACTCTTTTTTAAAACAGAACAAAGCATATTTTAAACAGTTCAATATAACCAATTTCTTAATTAATAAGGTTTTTACTCTTGCTTTTTGTTGTCGATTCCCTTCCTCAAACTACGACAATATTTGTTGTATGCACTTTGCAGTTTCTTAAATCGAGCAAGAAAAATGGGTTTCAAGTGTGGTTTTAAATGTAAACAAAATGAAAAACAAGATTTCTTACTTTACTTGATACTCGATCGGATTATTTAAGACGCAAAAATAGTAAATGTTGGGTCCGGAATAAGGTTGTCCTAGGTGGATTTTATTCAAAAAATCAATAAGCGGGAACGTGGGGGCGTTTATGGTTTATGCGGGACCCAAGAGTACGATGTTCAGTATCACTTCAATGAAGAATTTTAGCTACTTTAACAACATGACTAAGAACCACCTTGGATACTTCAAATCGAATGACAGTGTACAGACGTAATCAAACGGAGCAAGCTTTACAAATGTAATTAATGGGTATCCTCTTAAACATTAACGAACTAATTTCATAGTGCCCTAGATTTAAGCTGCGGGAATCAAGCGTTACCGAGCTAAAAATGTCACGACATAGAACAAACCCCTTCATTCAAAAAAACCGGTTTTACCAGCTTAAGACCTTACAAAGTACAATAAACTAATCTGTGATACATCAAGAAACAGCAAACGCATGTAACAATTATACAACAATCCACTACTCACTCACCAATAAGAAAATCAAAAATTGCAGTGTCCATGATATCTAGGAGTCTGGGTCCTCTATTATACGGTCGATTAATAATGACACTTTTGCAATAATTATCATCAATTTCCCACCTAAAAGAGGGTTTCATGTTATTAGATAAGACAACAATGACGTCAGTTGACCTGCATTTTACACTTTACAGCAAAATAGAGCCCAAAGCTTAGGAAATTCTGTGCGTCTAAAGATAAAAGCATCAGATATTAGCAAGCCATTCTACACAATTAGTTCTCTTCTTGTTCATAATAAATATAAAATGCGTTTTAAGTATCAAACTACTGTTACTTGGAATGTTTTATTTCAGCTTGTTCTGCTAAAAGTGTTTTTATCTTCACAGCGATTATATTAGCAACAAATTAGAGTCTCCAAACGGGAAACCAGTAGCAATCTCAGATTAATATCCAAGCAAAACAGGTTTTATCCCTTTGCTAACATTTAGTTCCTGTCTAGAACAGTCGCTACAAACTAGATACAATCAAAACTAACTTAAACGGTCCACGGCTAAAAAAGCTTACAATCCACATGGCAATGTTCTGGAGAATACCAGATCAACCAAACGAAGTACATTTCTGACAAAATATGATCTTTAGAGCTACATGTCACAAGAATATTTTCTATTTATAACACCTACTGAATAAAATCATGTGTACAGTTAGTTGTAACTTTAAACCTTCCTTCGTCGGTTTCACTGGCTCGAGACTAACAATTTGTTACATGACTAAGGCATTGTAGGTCGTAAACTGGCAACTGGTCAATTTCCATCAATAAATATTTCATTAAAGTTCATCTGCTTTTCACTAGCCCCATCGCATTACGTTATTGCTAATCTATCAGTTATCACACCAACTGACAATCAGCTTTTCAGTGACTTCAAGAGTAATCTCCTGGAGTAAGCCTCAGAGAACAGCTCTTTATATATCCTAGAGACTAATACACCAAGCTCCAGCAATGAATCATTACTCTCCTGAGGATAGTCACTTTTATAAACACCTTTCATATTTGCACTACCTTGCTAATATTTCAGATATCTACGTCACGTGTTGCCAATGAAGTGTTATCGTACAAAAAGCCGTCTATTTGCACTTGAATATAACAGATCACCTCAAAAAAGGGCAACACAGCAAGCTCCTGAAATGAGTTACTAGCATACTCACAATCTTCCTCTGAGATCTAATATATCCCTTACAACATTTTCATATTAAGCAGTAGCAACACTTTTTTATACATAAACATCCTACCATTATAGCAATCTCATTATTTCTTGTCAGATGGATCAACTTAAAGCAACCATAAGGAGATCCGCAGGTTAATGTACAAAGCTGCTGGAATGAGAAAGTATTGTTTCCAAAAAGGATGGAATGAAAATGTCCAAGAAGAAAAGGTCACGCAAAATGAAATCGGAAAAAGTTCAATGGTTTAGATAAAGATTGATGATATAGAAACTAGAGAAGGTGATCAACACATGTGGTTAGGGCAGTAGATAATTCTAGACAGGAATACAAGTAGAGAAATTGGTAGAAGAAAAAGTAAAAGATCAAAGTGATTTGGACAGTATAAAACAGTAATATTGCAATCTAAGATAACCGATGCTGAAACATGGTCGTCGGCAAAGAAGAGGAATAGACTGCTAACTGTACCGAGAAATATGGAAAGATCAATCTTAGGTATTACTAGAAATAATAAATGTAGGAATAAAAGAAAACGAAAAGAAACAAAAGAGCAAGGAATAGAGGATACGTTAAAAAAATCTGAAATTTAATTAGGCCGGTCTAGTAGTGAGATGACAGGTTGGCAGACACAGCAACAACTTTGACACCATTAGATAAGATCAGAAGGAGAGGAAATCCTAAGAGAAGATGTAGGGACTAAATAACAGAAGAGATTGGAAAGGATAGCAAATAGTGGCGGAGTTTGAGTAGACGTCAACCTCTAGTGGCATGAAAAGCTAATAAATGAATGAAGGTATTTCAAAGTGATGATGTCCTCGCTTAGTCCCAGATCTTTTAAATGTTCTGAATTTCACGAGAAAGTATTTGGTACATCAAAGAGAAGTGGCCAATGATGCACTATGGAAAACCACTTGCCCACAGTTTACTATGAGTCCCTATACTTACAGAAAGAACGAGCTATCACGGGTAAAGCTGCACTTTTTTAATGTTTAAGGGTGTTTTCAAACACAAACTTTTGTGTTTAAAGTACAGGCTGGCGTAAATGTAGATTTCCTAGATGTCCTAAACAACACACAAAGTCAGATAAAGGCACACAGGGAAGAATGTCTCTACTTATGTCTGTATAGAATAAAAGAAGTGCAAAGACACTCCAATTAGCTCTACTGTCTTTCCTGCGTCTGGCAGATTGCCTTACTCCATTGCTCGAGTGATCTTGAAAGTACCACAACACATTGATGACAAAACCAGCTGCTGTATACCTGATATTCAAATAACACTACCTTTTAGACACTCTTTTTCAAAACGGAACTACTTTAGCTCCACCAACACATTCATTGACGATATAGAAGTGCACTCTTACTTGTCGTTATATTAAATACTACCACTCATCCCATTTTAGAACTTTTGTCTCTGGCTCTTACGCATATAATAAGTATACGAGGCTTGTACTTGATCTAGAATCACTCCTTCACATTATGGTACCAACAGAATGAAACAACATACTTTGCTTTCCTTGATGTGTATGTTCTTTGCCAAGGATGTCTGTATTTTTGTAATTCCCACACAAAAGGCAGCCACACAGTGATGGATCCTTCCATAATTTCACCATGCCCACAGGCGGGTTCATCTGCCTTGCAGTAATAACAAACCCCATAAAAACAAGTATCTGCCTTGTCTGTGGGCAAAAATAAACAGAAATAGGTTGTAACAACATCTTTTTACATTAAAGCTTACCCTCTTACATTGCAGCAACTTGTTGTAACGTAACATGTTCTCTTCTATTTACTGTACTGGCTTAGCTGCAATACATCCTTGATTAACTCTCTACAATCCCTCCAACTCTAACCCACGTTAAAGAAAATGATGAAAACTTAGTCATTTACGTCTATAGTTGAGTTAGATTTGCATCCTTGATTAACTCTCTACAATCCCTCCAACTCTAACCCACGTTAAAGAAAATGATGAA
>JANTCA010043013.1:0-19246 GCA_024741275.1 Chironex yamaguchii
GGGCAAACAGGGCGCCGCCCCCCCAAGTCGGATCGTGCCCGTACGCCTATGCGAAAAGTCTTTCATTCCCTTGCATGTTCCTTGATTTCGAACGTAAACAAACTTGAACACTTGCCTGAATATATTGATTTTGAGCAGAATGCAATGCACACCAACCGTCATCAGAATATTTTACTCTTTCGGGTCGAGATGTTGGTGTTGATGACGATGCAGTTAACTGGTAGTCTTTTATAAGCCCACTATTTATCCCGAGGTCGTAAGAGCACCCTATGAAGAAAGACAGATAGCCAAATAACGGCGGGCAATAACGGCGTGCCTGTGAAAGACAGATAAACAGCTTTAGCAGATTAATAGATGGCTTGGATAGATAGATAGATAGATATATAGATAGATATATAGATATATGGATAGATAGATAGATAGATAGATAGACAGACGGACAGACAGACAGACAGACAGACAGATAAATAGATAGATAGATAGATAGATAGATAGATAAATAGATAGATAGATAGATAGATAGATAGATAGATAGATAGATAGATAGATAGATAGATAGATAGATAGATAGATAGACAGGTAGATGGATGGATGGATGGATGGATGGATGGATGGATAGCTAAATATGCTAATTGAAATTGCTTACCGATGACTTCCAGTGGCACTGAATATGATTGGAGTGGCAGGGAAAGCTGAGGACCTGTATTGCCATCTGCATTTATGGCACGCCACACTACCTGAATTTCCGTAACGGCGTAGTGAAAACCAGGAGGAATGACATCTTTCTTTGCTCTTGGTAACTGAAGTTGATATTGTCCATTGAGCACATCTGATGATTTCAACTCAGAAATCTAGATGAGAAAGACATAATAACGTAATACGCTAAAGTGCTACTATCGAATTTACATACATATGTATGTCTGCTTATTCCAACTCAATGATTAGAAGAAGCCTGAATTATATCTGAGCTGTCAGTTTTGCTAATCAGTGTTATTCGCTGTCTGCCATCATAGCAGTAGACTAAGAGCTTAACAAGAAATGGTACTTGTACTTGTAGTTGTACTTGCTTAGGCTAAATGTAAGAGGTTGTCCCTCTTCAGGCACAAGGAAAGTATGAACTTTTGAGGCCGGTGAACAGTTATGATGAATCCAAACAATTTAAGTACAATTTTTATATACCAAGGAACATTTTCTTGACTGTTTTGCCCTCTATCTTAGCACCTTGTCTCAATGCTTTCCTTGCACACGTTAGGCTGAAAAATATTTGCAAATTCGTCTTAAGAAAATTTTCTTATTTTCAACATCAGAAGCTTTGTTTTTTGGGAACTTAAAACATGCTTCTGTACAAATTTTTCTAAAGTGGTCCACATAATTTAAAAGCAGAATATTTCTGACGTCTTCGTCAAAAGACACGATTAGCAAAGCTTTTGAAGGTCAATATGTTATACTCATTAACTTGTTTCAAGCGTAAAACATAGTACAGAGTCCGAACAGTTAAAAGGTTAATAGTCGTCATTGCTAAGCCCTAGGGGACTATTTTCAAGTAATCTATATCGACAACTTTAACTTGTTAACTAATCAGCATATTAAAAGAACAACCATACAAGTTCGTTGCCTCTTGCTTCACTTCATGGTTTCATATTACATATTCAATATTGAAGATATTCCGTTTTGATCTTTATGCAATTTTTTCAATCTTTTTTAACAGATTGACAATAAAATTCCCCAAATTTTACTAAATGCATTTAAAGTTTTTAATCCTATAGATATCAAAACAGTTCTCAAAAGGAAACTCATTATTCAACATAAAATGACTGTTGTTATATCATTCTTATTCAAGATGTTGGTTAAAATTCCCCTAAGTAAGATTGATAATTGATACAATCTAAAGTTACGAGAGCATATTTGCCTCTTGATTAAGATATTTTAGGCTACAATTAAGGCGTGAACTGTTTTTTCTAGACAGTGACTGTAAAATATTCAATAATAACTTCTTTGATACTTCATATTCTTGAATTTTCCATTGTAACATGATTCAAAAAGCGTCTTCGCTGTATTTATGTTAATGCCTAGGTCATATGTAGTGCATATAGTATGACCTAGACTAGTGTGACATCAAAACTTTTTAAAGCAGGACTTGTGTCCCACTGATACGATTAAATAGTCGCTTTTAAGGGAAAATAATATACTTTGTGACAAAATATGCTATTTAGTATGAGCTAAATGTTGATCTGAGGCTAGTTAAACGGTGCCAAAGTATACTCAGAAATACCACAGCGTTCGAAAATGCAAACTTTGGTTGCTGAGGTTTCTCGAAAAGTCAATATCTGTCTCCTTTGTGACACCACTGTTCTAAATTCGTGCATGCACTTGCTAATAATCGTTTAGGTTTCATGGAAAATAGACATTTAATTATCTGTCCACAGAGATCATTTTATGAAATAATTGTTGAAAAACGAGATTCAAATGTCTAATCTAAGGAATATTAATATCTACTGTTATGTTATAGTTTGCTTTTTGTAGCATCTTTTTTTATCAGTTTAATTAGAAGAGGGCTATCTATAACACTCAGCTTGTCATCACGTAGTTTAGTGTTGTTAAAACCTGAGCAAAAACTCCATAACTCATAGTTAAACAGTTTTCACTTTAACTTTTTAAACGTTAGGCACTAAGTTGTCAAAGTAAGGTTCCACGACATCCTGATCATCAAAGTGATTACACATGGAACATTTAAAAGATTTTCCTACAGTGTTAAGCAAATCACTCAATTCAAAACACTTTTACTGATATTTTAAAGTAATGGCATTTTTAGCCCTCTTTTACCCGAGAGTAGCACACTAGTTTCTTATACGTTTACTGCTTCATATTAAGGTAGATTTTCTTAAGCCAAAGTGATACCGTTCTGGCTATACATATTTAGTATAAGTGAAGGAACGCTTTACAAGCAATGTTGTTGTAAATAATGACGAATAACAGAAAAATCCTTGAGATTCAACAGGAAAACTTAGTTTCAGTCTCAGTCTATGACAAATCAGCAATCCCGTTTCACAAGTCTTGAAAATTTAAGTGCGTTAGTATGCTAACTTACCTCAAAGGATATAGTTCTGTTTACAATTTGTACTGCAGCATCGGGAGTTTGCTGTAATACTTTTACATTTTGTAATATGTATGGCAGAAAGATGCGGACTTGCACTTGTCTTGCATTGCCGGTGGATTGTGAATCATGCGTCACAGCAAACGTAAAGTTTATTTTACTCCTTAAGAAACATGGATAAGAACAGGATCAATAGAAATCTGACAAAGTAAAATTACATTTAAATTTACTGAGACATTTAACACTATTACTCGTAATGTACGGCTCCTGACTGAATTCTGCTTTATTTAATCATGTACATTTCCAAGGTTGTACACGAACCACATAAAGATGAGTGAGTGCCTTTGTCCAAATTAGTTTACGTAGTATTTTTGTACAATCCATCGCAAAAAGATAAAAAATGGCGAAATGATCCAAAAATATTAACTAGTAATTACAAGACGATAAATGTTGACCGTCACAGAGGGAGACTTACTGATAACAATAGAATGTAAAAAAGAAATCGATGTGTAGTGTTTTGGTTCTTGTTAGGCATAGGTTTGCGTTTAGTTATTAATAAATGTTCATGAGTGAGTAAGTAGCTAAGAAAATGGGAAGAAGATAAAATCTTAAGTCGTCCAAAAAACGGTGATGTCCAAAGACTATAAAAACCGGAAGACACTATAAAAAGAAATATTTCGTATACTTTTGTAATAATGTGTTATTTAATAATTTTTCTGAAGACGCCAGTTGTTTTGACCAAACATTAGGAAAATAGGTTATCAGCAGAAGTCATATCTCTTTCTCTGGAAATTGTCAGCTTGAATCTTATATTTGTTAGTAAATTTCGTTTTCCACAAATCAATTGTTAATGTACCTATACTATCCTATCTTGCGCTTCATGCTCTGGAGAGTGTCAGGCGGAAAAAGCTTTAACAAAATGTTTTAACGCGTTGCCGCAAATTTCAAGACGCTTAAAATAATACTTTTTGACATAATGGCCGTAATACGACGCATAACCAGAAATGTGAGAGTTCCCAGGTTTAAACAAAATTTTTCGAGCACAAATCGAGACATATCGGTACTTTTTACCAACATGGAAGGTACTAACGTCTGACCAAAAAAAATAAAGGAACAATCAGTGAACGAAAATTGTTTGGGATAGGATCTCTTACGACGAACACGATTTTATCCTTAAAGGATGTAAACGATATTTGGATGGCTAAATCCTTACCACAGACTCTAAGTATTTATTTGTCTTCAAGTAAAAAGAGAACAGGAAACAATTCGATGCTGTTTAAAGAACGAGTACACGAAACAAATACGCTAGTGTTGATGTTTGTATTCCTATGATATAGCAAGAAAACTGAGTTTGATGTTAGCCTCGCCTTAATCAGTTTATTCAACGGACATTGGCAGAAGGTTACTATACAAATACATAAGACATTTACTTTCATCTGTCTACATTTTATCCCTTGACCAAAAGAAAACAACTGAAGATGAAAATCTACGAGAAAAATCCATGTTGTAGTTTTCAGTGGCTCCATTTTATCTAAAACCTTGATAGCCTGTACGAATATTTGAGGTAATAAGTCATTTTGATAATGTAGCAGTCATTGATATAGAACAATCTACAGATAGTGTGTAGGTAGAAACTATTATGAGAGGAGTGATTCGATTCTTCAGGTTTTACCAAGTGTGCATTTTCTTTACCACATACGCAAGTCTTAATAAACTGTCATAATTTAAATTAAAACGTAAATAAATCTTATGATTCGATCATAACCAATAGCGAATTTTATTCATGAATGAAAATCAAGTACTCTGGAAGGTTGTATACTTACCCATATTTTACTTCATCTGGAGCTATGTGAGATACATTAAGTTTCAACTTTGGGGTCTATGTATGTAAAAAGTATCATTTTATTAATTTGAAGAACCTTCCGTAGTTATAGTCAAACATATTCATATTCCATGGTCGTTTTTTTTGCGGATTCCAAAATCAATGAAACGGTTTCAGTTCATAAGAAGATTACCATTAATGGTACAAGTTAATAGCCATAAAAACTGCATACAAGATAACGTATTCTTAAATTAACAATATGAAAGTAAACCTTTGAAGAAATAGAAGTCTCAGAATGGACTAAGTCTCTGTATACGTTGAGATGGACACACGACCAAAAACTATAGGTTCTTTTGAAAATGATCGAATGCAGTTATTTCAGCTTTTCTGGTGGATCTATAGCTCAAAGGTTTAATGAGCTGCATCGCATTTGAAGATTTTATTTCAAAGTTTATCTAACAGATACGTTTCTTCCTATTCCTCTTTGACGCATAGTCGTTACAATTCCTAGACATATTGAGCTTATGTCAGAAGGAGCAAATGTGGTGGTTATGTAACAGCTCTTGTTAAAAGCTACCTAACCGTACAAAACAAGTAAATTTTACGTCTAGCAAGCTTTTCATCTGACACTGATCACATAGTTTCGTCAGAATATAGTAACGGGCAACATAGCAGAATTCGTAGTGTAAGGAAGAAACTTAAATTGGGAAATAACAAAGAAACGAACTAAGGATTGAACGAGAAAAGACTAAGACAAAATGTACAATAAGAAAAGAAACTGCCTAAAGAAAACTAGTGAAAAACCGGACTGGAACTACGAATTGTTTCTGTCTAAAAAGCCTGGGTCTATGCTCACTAATGTAAACCACATTGCAAAGCATCAAGATCAAATTTAGACTTTGCCTTGCAACAACTGAAAAGAGACCGTCATACCGTCATACCGTTTCTATATTTTGACGAATCTATGCGATCAAGGTCAGATGAAAAGCTTTATGGATGTCAATTTTACTTAAAACAGCTTTGGTTTGCGTTAAAATACGTCCGTTATTAGTCACTCAACTAGACGAACAAAAACAGTCTATCGTCAATTCTGAGAGCAAAGTCTCCCACGGCCACACAAATGAATTTGATAATAATAACATGAAAATAAATGTACATTTGTTACAACTCCTATCGTTGCAATAGCAAATTCAGCATTAGTTAAGGGCTTATATTTAAAGGACCATGACAGTGACTCCATTTAAAAGTAAACATTTTTCATTACCTGTGCAGCTTCAGCTATTGACCCCGGCGTCCCTGAATGCAAAAGAGGGAAATATTTGTTACATTAACAGCGCTTACAAGCCCAGTTGCAGCACATA
Organism: Chironex yamaguchii; assembly: GCA_024741275.1. Taxonomy (NCBI): domain Eukaryota; kingdom Metazoa; phylum Cnidaria; class Cubozoa; order Chirodropida; family Chirodropidae; genus Chironex; species Chironex yamaguchii. The sequence goes on from JANTCA010043013.1 coordinate 6,278, forward strand.
AAGTAATGATATCTATATTTTTGACATCAAGGCTGCAATAAATGCAACAAGTAAAGGAAGATTGCTGGATTTGTGTTAAATTACAATTACTAATAAACACAGTTATTGAAATAGGAAAGAAATTAACAAGATGTCTAGGATGAGTGGAAGGAACATATTTGAATGTTTGACATGTTAATTTTTACACGCCTTTCCACGTCACCACAATTTACGATGGCTTTACAAAGATTGAGAAAATATTTAAAGTAGTGCCAACGACTATCATGAATGTGTTAGCAAATTAATGAAAGAGGAGTACTATCCTTGCCTCCGATCATGTAGACGTTCTTCGTTTTCAACATCAGTTCATGCCAGTGTAGATGGCGGGCGCTTTCAAGCAAAGACTGGTCAGTGCACATGAAATCGTTGCATTGATCAGATTTATTTTGTCAGAGAAAAACACTGAGACTAAATAAAATCTTTTGGTTTTAGATTAATTTATGAATACAATAACTACATTGATAAAGTAAGACACGGTAAGTTACGGCTTTCAGGCTAACATATTAAAAATTTGATTATTATTTCAACAGGCAATGTCATGATCACATTTCTACAAAGCGTTCTCAAATGAACGTACGTAACTCGTGATGCTTTAATCTGATTTTGATGTATATTGTTATAGAGAAACAATAAATCAGGATCTGATGTTAAATTCAAGCAAATTATCGAATACTAAAGCTGGAGTGTTATATTAAAAGCCTTTTAACCAACAATTTAATTTACTGTTTTCGTAGTTGGTTTATTCTCTAAAATTGCGCTGGCTACACATAAAGCTGGATAGTTCTATATCTTCATTAAATTCTATTTCGTCTCTTCTTAGTATAATCATTTTAAGGGGTAAAAGACCACTTAAAATAAGAGTAAAAATTTTACAAGTGCTAATGGGCAAAAGAACTTAACAGATCATGACAGATCTTATCCTAACATTAAACTTAAGGTGGATTCGAGGACAAATTTTTTAGTTTGAAAACGAAGGCAAACTTGAGTAATTTGAGTTACTTCGGTTCAGTATTCGTAATCAATGGTAACAAATTACTTTCCTATTTGATAAATTTCAATACCAGCTTTGCAATAACTATTCAGCCACAATAATTTATTAAGGCATATTTTCTAATCCACTGCAACTTCAAGTAAGATAAATTAATGACAATTCTATTGAAACCTATGTATGCCTCGAAAAGCCACGGGTGGTGGCGGGGGGGTAAGCGGGCCTTGGTCCCCCAACAATATATTTTAAAATTTTTAGTAAGAAAAAGTAAGGAAAGCTCAGATGAAAGCCTTGGATGAAAATTTTCTTTGCTTAGTGTCGTTTAAAGACACTGTTTACTTCTATGTCTATGGTGGGACTTCGGGTGATGCTAAAACGCAGCTTCATTAGATATGTGGCTTCTCCACTCTAAAAATGCTTCCCCCGCTCCTGAAAGTTATAGATTGTTATAAAGCTGGACTTACAATAATACGTAACAAACGTAACAAAGTACATCAGTTGTCATTTGGAAAGCTGCTTGCTATTAAGAAGGTAAACGACCTGTTATCATGTACGACGCTTAAGTCCGTTTTTACAGAGATCTAGGCGTGCCAAAATACATTGATGGTTTCTGCTTGTGTTTACATCATATTTGATGGAAATTTGTTCTGATTTACAATGGATCTGTATTGAAATGGTAACAATATTTTGTCTCCTCTGAGCGCTAGATTCTATTATCATCACCTACAGCTTTGACACCTCATAACTGAGCTACTATTTAAAATCAGCTCGTATTCATACGATACTAGTATGTAGTCGAACCAGCTCTTTACACTCTACCTGAATTTAAATAGATCCAAATGAGTGAGTACACCTTGAAGTCCACAACTGTGACGGATAACAAGTGCAAATGAGAGCATATGTAGTACGTCTATCGTAAACGGAGGGCCTATCAGTACAAGTTAGGATACAAATCTATTTGATTCGTTCCAGTGTAAGCAGGTCTTAATGTTTAGGTACCTTACTGGGACAGTTTTATAATCATCATTTATTTTTTCTATTTCTTCTGTAAGTGCTTGTGTTTAATCGAACGCCTACGTTAATGTAAGCAGCTGCCAACCACCAAATAACAGGAAAAAATCCACAATTACTGAATTGACGTCAACAACACAAGAAATGCATAACAATTTTGTTTTATTAACCTACTTTAATTAGTGGTGCAAAACCGAAACTGATCACAATAAACTTTTATGACTCTATCCCTTAAAACTACTCACGTGTTACAAGACTGATTTCTTGGGAAGCAATGATTACTAGCAATATCTTGATTACAATGTGAAGTAACATCGCTGTTTAGCAACCTCGCGTCAGATTACGTCAAATCTAGGAGAAAAAGTAAGAATAAATGAGTAAGAATACCCATAAATCGTATTGTACTTTATCAAAAAAATCCTGCTAAGACTTAAATGACAGCGTCGTTTGAAACAAATCCATAACCATGAATTTTTTTGCCGTCATCGTTTCTGGACATTGCTGTCAGAAATACTATTACAACAAGTACAGTAAAAGATGTAATTACGCTTGTAGGAATATACTCTGTCTATTTTAAGCAGCCTGATGTCCTCTTCATCCAAATCCATCTTATGACTCTTGATTCACGGTTATTTGTGAAATGACTCTGGAAGTGAACTTAAGCCCTGAAAATTGTTTCCATGTGGTGTGAGACATACCTACCCGCGAAAATGTTTGCCAGGATTAGTCAACCATATTGCAGTTGCATAAACGATAAACATCTTTAGCGTCAGTATCGTTTCTGATATTCATGTCAAAATTAATAATTATCTGATTATGAAGATGCAGTCATCTTGGAAAGACACCAACAGTTTTTCAAACGTAAACAAAGAGATACCCATCTGAAATTTCTAAGCAATATTTAATGCAAATAAACCGGGTGCTTTCAAAATATCTACAACGAACAGAATATAGTTAATTTCTCAAGTAACTCAAGAATAATAGTGTTCTTCAATTTTAACCTTTGTCAATTTTTGTACGTTGACAAACAGGAAATCAAAACAAAAGCAAGATTTCTATAATGAGTAGCTTTTTTGGTCAACAGCTACAGTGCAATATTGTTAACGGCCAATTAGTAGAAGCATTGTTTTGACCGCAACACATGATTAAGACAAATACTTATGTACGTAATAAGGGAAATATACTCGATAAAAGAAACAATGACTTTCAAGAAATTGTAATGGTGCAAAACAAAATATGCAAAAAGTGTTAAATTGAATCAAACTATAAGGTTGCTTTATACATATGTGCTCCTCCTTACATTTTTGAATTGTAAAAAGCAAATTACAAGGATGATGATTTCCGATGGTTCCTTCCCGAGATAATCTCGACCGTCAAATTATCTTTTTCGCCTACACACGGCTGATGCCACTTTGATGATACCTGTCGCTCGTTAGATATTATCAACCCCAGATCTGTTGATGTAATTAACCTAAAAATGCGATCATATCATCCTACTTGGGACCCGCCATCATGTGTGTATTCCAATCAGAGCTCTTGGTTGATGAGCATGATGACGCAGACTGCTGTTGCCTAAAATAGCATTGGAAAAATTATATTGGATAGACTTAGGGCTCCTATTCCCCAAATATTTTAATCACATTACAATCTGCCGTCCACAAATTTACAAGTTGAGTCTGGATGTGATAAAATGTTACACACTATTTCGTCTACTGTTTATTTTCCGTGTATCTAGGATAATTCCGAAGATTTAATATGTAGAAATTTAAATTTCAAATTTGATTAAATAACATAATGAATTTTTGTCAGATTTTCAATATCAGTCGTTGTTATTCCTACTTCTATTTAAACAGAGTAATAAAAGAGAGACATAAGCAATTTGGCTCAGTTGAAACTAAAACCGATCATTGGACTTATTGGCTTTTGTTACTTAAATATAGAGGACTTAAATTGGGAGTGATTAATTTGATCTTCTTATGTTGCTTCGCGGCTTACAATCATATGTCAACTACTTATCACCTAATAATAAACAGAAAACCTGATTTTAGCCTTTACAATTTTACGCGTTTTCATAAATTTGTAAACATTTGGCTAGTAAGGACTAGTTATTATTAATTCGCAATTTAAGCCCTTACTGTTCTCATAAACATCTTCTGCCTTCACAGAACCTTGGAGCTTAAAATAATCGTGTAATATTTTGTTTATGCAAAATATCCAAGATGTATTGCTCTGTAATCCCAAAACAGCTTGGTTGTTGTTATTTAAGTCATTGTCGCGATCCTTTCTTAATTATTTATTTCTTTATTATTACTATTGTACTTTACTCCAAGGTACGCTTATGACTGGTATGATTTCTTGTCTTTCAGCAGCTTATAAATATCTTTTTAGGGGACATTTATAGAGATTCTTTAAAAGTTGCCAGCTATGATAAATGGCCAGTTATTAACTACTGCACCTGGATATTGAGAGATGGCATAAATAAAATACCAATAGCAAGAATTAAGACGTTTATCATGTTTTAAGATGTAACCTAGCCACTTCGATAAAAGTGGAGAACATTAGAAAAATGACAGAAAGAAATACAAAGTATTAAGGACACCTCCCTAAAATACACATCGATCCCTTTAATCAGCTGCATTTCTTAGACATCAAAAAAGCTTTACGATTTCATTTCTAGTAGCCTGATGATGTGAGATGAATCTTTCGAGACAGGTCAGAAAAGCTGCATTTCTGGACACGATAAACGTATTCACGAAGATTTCAAACCCTAAGAATTCTGTCAACTCAGGTAAATTTTGTCGATGGCTGGTGTCAAGATATTTCTTCCTGTTTTTTTGTTTTCAAACTGTATATTTCCAATCTATGAAATAAGACCTCATGCAAAAGATTTTCTCATGTTCAACTAGTCATCACCATTTTGACCCTGTACTCAGACACCACATTTCTTGTTAGTTTATTTTACAAAGGTATAGTAGCCATTACTGTAATGATTAACATAATATAAATTGAAAAGATCGTCCTAAAAGCCTTGCTCATGTGTAATATTCGATCTTACCACACTAGGCACTTTACTCATTCTAATGTTTTCACACGACGAACTCATAAGGAACGTAGCTGATCTTTAAGCTTGGATTACGGAATTCTCTCAGAAAATAAACTCTTCTTGAGAATTAGTTCCCATGCAATGATAGCCAAGCAACTTACGGGTCTTTCATTAGTATACCTAGTCTAAAAAGTACAAGATAGAAATAAAGGAAAACTTGCTCGAATTACTGAACAATCTATTTGATAGAGAATTGCTCTGCAACGTAATTTCTCGGTATGTTTTGCTTTAGATCGCATACGCCAGTCGTAGTGAGTAGCACTTGTAGTATTCACGTTGAAAAATGATGCAATAGATCTTGCTGAAACTGTATCAATTTATTTCTTGCGGGATTTCAAATCAGAAGAAACATTCAGAGATATTCATGCTTACAAAATTTAGATATTTAGGCAACCGAATTAAGATGTTACAAATAGTACTTTAATCGTATGTAGAAGATAACAGTTTATTATAATTTAGGAAAAGTAACTTAGAGAAGGTTTTGCTATATGGATTACAGCTGGAGAATAAAATATGCAGTCATAATTCTCTGTTATCGTTTTGTCACACCATCTTCTTTTTGTTTATGCGCTTTTGGTTCTATCCTGGTAGTTTACTGCTTACAAAATAACAAGGAAAAGGCTTCTTACAAATCCAAGCATTGTAGCTGGTGAAATACGTGCACTTTGCATTTACGAAAATTATAAGTTTGAATCACGAAATTGTTAAATTATCAACAAACCTATAATTGTTTGTTTTCATGATGAAAATAAGTAACTTACACATGTTAACTTTACATTATTGAATACTTTGTATGAAATAACAAAGTAAATTGTTAGAGACTCACTTTTTACATGAACATGGTCAGCAAGTATTTAAACGTATACATATCCAACGTTTTAGGATTTGAGGACAGCAGGGAATATTTTCTAACAATTCAGAAAAACAGTACTAGTAGACTATTGTAATCACTATCGTTATCATCGCCAGTAACATTTTTAATAGTAAAAGTCCTGTGTAAACTCTATTTCATTAAAATGTTAGTGTAGAATTTCTAGTCTTATTTAAAGTGTGATAGTAGTAGTAGAAGCAGCAGCAGTAGTAGTAGTAGTAGTAGTATTAGCACTATCAGCAGCAGCAGTAACAGCTGCATCATCAGCAGTAGTAGTAGTGGTAGTGCTATTAGTAACTGTATTTTGCAAAGCAAAATTTTTCGTGGCTTTTACTTCAACAAAAATTATTTTCCAGAAGAGTACGTGACCTGCGTTCTGTCTAAATGTATCACTATATTACGATATAACAAAAATTCAAATTGCCGTAAGTCTACCACCAAAGTTTAGATTTAAAGTCGAAAATTCAGGGAATGGTGTCACCCTTTAACTGGATTAAGGTATCAGTTTCGAAATGAAGATATAATTCCTTACTGTGACCCTGTTGATAGCAAATTTTTATATCAGTAGAACTGAAAACGTATGAGTGGAAGATTATAAGAAACTAATTACTCACCTTCTGTCTTGTCAAGTAAATGTCTATTATTTAAGATATTTCGCTAACTCTTAGGAAGCTTTGGCTGTGCTCATTGGTTAATGGTTTATGTCCAGAATATGTGAAATATTGATGAACATTGTTCTTGTAACGGCCCGAAAAGGTGTCTGTAACAAACCACAAATTTTGTTTAGCATTGGTACTGAGGATGTGATACGAGCAAATATTTCAATATAATTTCACTGTTACCAAACGATGTTGAAGTTTGAAGAGAGTGGTTTTACATTCAGAAGATTCCTTAACCCACGAACGTACTTATTTTCAATGCAGAAATTGTTTTTTATTGAAAGAGTATTAGAAGCATGTGAATTATTTATCTAACCTTGTTAAGGAAAGTTCGTTTAAAATGGTTGTCAGAGCAACAATATTTGGGAGCAACCACCTCTCCTTTTTATCATATTTACCAAATTAAGCCACATTTCATGAACAGCAAGAATTCAAGTATATGCTTTCTTTTACAATTAGTGAAAAGAATCGAGAAACAAAGTTGATTAGTTATCACCCAAAGACAAGCCCAAAACTGGTCTGTTTTTCTTGCTCGAAAAGAAAAGTAGCCACATTGACAGAGTTGCTTCTAAAATAGGTACCGTTGGCATTCTTGAAATAAGAATTAGCACCTGAAAGTAATATTGCTAAATGAAATCCGCTATTTTAACTACCTTTCTAGTAAGCAATGTGACTTTTACCTTTCAGTTCATTTTTCGGGCGTTTCCTTTAGTACTTCTCACATTTTTGTAAATTCAATTATAGTTTACATTGCTGACTGGCATAAGAAAAATTATCGTTTCAACGCTGCAAAGTCCTTCGACGTAAAAGAGTACAGATGGAATACATGTGTAGAACAAATCAATAAAGTGTTAATAAATTGTCTGTTTACACGCTTTGAAAAGAGATATTAAATATAAGAATAGTGAAAGAAAAAGCAAATGTGCAACCTTCAGATTACTGCTAAATAAACTTTTGCTTTTACTTAAAGACCCTCATAAACACGTAACTTACTAACAAAACGCACAAACGTTACAATATTAACGTCATTAAAAAAGTAAAGACGTCTAAAAGAGTATAAATGCTGACGAGTATTTGGAAAACAAGGAACAGACAGTTGATTTCTTGTAAATTCATGAATATCGAAATTTTCTGAGATTCGTAAATGTATGTGGCATGTAAATTTTGTTCATGCAAGCAGCGTTACGGCTCTTACAAGTTCAGGGATAAAATTTACTACTTGATTGCTTCCAACGATACCTGACTGAAAGATAGACAATATTTAGACAAACGAATAAATGCACGATGGAAAAGGCAAGAATGTTCGGGGATACGAGAAATAGTTAAATAGTTAAAAAGACAACAAAGTTTTCTTATCTGCAAAGATGTTTGTGGTCTATAATGTTAAGGACATGGTCACTCTGAATGGCACTGGAGCAACGGCCCTACGACAAGAGACAACTTCAGGAAGTGGGGTTTAACTCAAAGTGCAACATGTCCTTGAGGAGGAAATACACACAAAATAGGACATATTGTTCGAGTGTCTACGAAGACTTTGCATGATTGATGACAACTACGACATTTAGTTTTTTCTATTGCCCATGTGGCTGTAACAAATGACATACACTACACACAATATTTACTTTTGCCTATATTTGACCATTGCATTTTTGTTTGACGCTATTGTGGTTAATGCTTAATAAGTGAGTTGCGTCAATGCATGAAGTGTTTTTTTATAATTTTCAACGTCTTTTCATAAGTTAAATGATACTTGGTTTCGTAATTGTCAATAGTTGGCATTCTACCATCTGGTTCAGTATGTTGTTGTGTTTTTTCTGAACGTCTGTGTACTACTTGAAATTGAAAGCACGTTGCGATCTCGAAGAAAGGATTCGTGATAGATTTAATTCTTACATTTTACAAAACATCTGCTTGTTGATCCATCTAATTTCAGGTACAATGATGATTCCTTACAGTGGTAAAGGACTTTGTTTATTTCTTTTGTATTCAAGATATTTACAACCACATCTTTCTACACCCTGGCATTCTATGTCATTCTAGATGGACTGAAAAAAGATCATAATTGCGTCTATCAGCTTCACTTTTATTTGCGATACAATGACCTCTTTGACCTCATACAATGAAAAAGTGTTCTTCAAAGGGGAAAAATACGAAAATAGGTTGAGTACGTTAAACGTCAGAATGATTACAAAATAATATACACACACTGATATTGCAGAACAGGTACTGACGCACTCCCAGATATCTTAGTACAGGTACAAATATAATCAAAGACATTGCAGCACAAATTCAGACATACTCGAAGATATCCCAGCTAAGATACCGATACACTCATAGACATCGGAGCACAGATAAAGATACGCTCACAGACATCGGAGCACAGGGTGTACCAAGTCCCATATAATGCTAAAATTGCAAAAGAGAAACTCGAGTGCATCTAGGTTACTTGCATGGGAGACAAAGCGTGTACAAAGTCATAGTAGAACATTGCGAATAGTCTAAAATAATTCATGTTTATTTGTAGCATACTCATTACTGACCGTAGCTGATTCCCATGCCACGGTTAGGGAATTTACTAGAAAATGAGCACTTTATATAGTGGGTAAATCTTCTCTCCTCAATGGAATTTTATTCGCGGTGACGCGGCTTCGAACTCGCAACCTCCGGTCTGCATGATTGTCGTTTTATTCAATATACCACGGTGGCTCTCATATATTTATCCGTTTTTATTTAATGTTAAGCATACCTCATGAATGATCAAATTTGAAAATAACATAGTAATAGTAAATGCAACAAATGCATAAGTAAAAGTTGGCATACCATCAGAAACATTTTTTTACGAATAGCTGATATTTCAAAAACCAAAGAAGTAAGACTATCATTTTCATACAGAATTGTTTTTGTCACTATCTTCTCACTAACAGAGCTCAAATTCGGATTGTATTGAGTCTGGTGTGATGATATTGCCCTTGACGGATTTCTTTGCATATACTTGCAGCTTTGAATTAAGTGGCCTTGGATTTGATAGGCAATCTCGTCAAAATTATACAGAAACGTCTAAATGCTTGTGAGTGGTATGGTGACTAATCTACAGGAATCCCAGCCCACTCTATATCATTTTGTTATCTTTACTACTTGGAATTTAGCCATGGACTTCAATATTAGTTTAATATTACTTAAACGCCAAACTAAGCTGTCCGTTTTTCAAGTCCTGGCTCTTCAGTGGACTATTCAAATCTTTACACTGCCTTCAGAAAAATCCTATCCGTTTTCTTGGCTTCAAGAGATTTAGCGCATTCTCAAGCAATGTTTCCTTTCTTAACGTCTTGTACATTCTGATTTTATGCACTTAAGTCATCGTCGATCTTATTATCAATTTCGACAAGACTTGTGGCGCTGGCAATTTTCCTCGTCTTTTCGTTACATCAATTATTGATTTCAATGCTTTTTTCAGCTTCAAACCAGCACTTGGTCTCTATTTACTATGGCTCCAATACGCGGAGAAGAAACAGACCGATTGCTGTCGGTTGCATAAAAGAATGCTTGTTGTAGCCTCTTTATGACTGATGTGCGTAAGAAGCCACTATCAATGTTAAAATTCTTCTCTACTGCCATGTTGTGTCAACAAACAACCACAACATCTTGCTAAGAACGGACCTGGTTGGAATTTTGAATTACTATTAAGGATAGGAGATGCTTCCGACGAAATTCAGCAAGGAGATTCTGCATTTTATGTCGCCAGTACGCGAAGGAGTATAATTTACATTACAATTTAAATCCACGCCTCCACACCGAGAGGAAGGATAAGTCCACGCCGGAGATATTCCGGCCTAAGTGCATGAAATGCAGAAAGACTATCAGATGTTAATGTCAAGGGTGGATGTGAAGCAACATCAAACTTCATTTATTATTGAATATTAGGCGGATAGAGGAAATCAAGCTGAATCAACCGTATTTGAGCCGAATACCCGAAAAACCGGCAAAGTCTAAATTGGGTATCAAAATTGAAGATTATGGAGGCTTCGACCAGCAATGCGATCTTACGTGGCCGTAGTGACAGGAAAATGATTACTTTCTGCAAACAGGTAGTCAAAAGTTGGCATCTTAGTAAGCAAGACTGAAATTCAGGATAGGAACGATAGAAAATTTTTTCCAAAAGTTGTCATCTGAGTGTAAAAATGAAATTCCAGGCTGCTGTTTAATCTACTGAGTGCAAGCAAATCACACTCTCCTTCCGCTCCATCCGACGCTATTTCCTTTTATCTAGTTATGTTAAACCTATCCTACCTAATGTGATGCCCATTGTGATAAGCGGTTGTTAAATATGCGATAGTTCCTTTTTCTATAAAGATCAGCACAAATTGACACAATTCAGTCTGTACTAATGTACCTCAAATCTTCGTAAGTATTATGGGAAAAGTGGATTACAGTGTATTCAAATAGTTCACCAATAGAACAATTCTGCCGCAAAGAAACTTATAGGACAACAGTTATAGATCTCCACCCATGTCTGACAGTATGCTTATTACGAGGAAAAAAACCCTCAGGTAGATCCATCAGCAAAACAGCTATAAAGAATTATGAGAAATAAAGCCACTTATTTCCTAACTAGTCCTTGTTAAGCATCACAACGAGACGATTGTTGAATATCACAATAAGACAATCAAAATGCTTGTTCAATAAAACAATGAGACGACGATAGTCGTTATTAAGTATCACAATCAGAAAACGAGAATCCTTGTTGAGTATCACAATGTGTCGATGACTTACCATGTTCAGTATAACGATAAGACGATTATAGTTCCTGTCCAGTATCACAATGAGTTGATGACTGACCCTGTTCAATATAACCAGTAGACGATGACATTTCCTGTTCAAAATCACAACGTGTCGATGACTTACCATGCTCAATATCACCAGTAGACGATGACAGTTCCTGTCCAGTATCACAGAGTGTCGAAGACTGACCTTGTTAAGTATAACAATGAGACAATTAGAATCCATGTTGAATATCACATGTTCAATATCATGAGACGAGGATTGTCCTTCACAAGTATCAGAATAAGACTATGACAGAACTTAATGAGTATTACAATGAGAAGACGTTAGTCCTTGTTAAGTACCACAGTGAGAGGATGACTATGCACTTGAGTGGATGACTATGTCCTTGACTATGCACTGAGAAGAGTGATAGAGGGAAGAGAAGAAGATATGGGATTCACCATCCATCCCAGAAGGTCATCAAGACTCCATAAAGAAACTCTTTAGATGACACCGTACTGCTGTCAGACCTTTTGCAGCAAGCCCAGGAGCTACTTGCTAGAGTACAAGTGCAACGTAAGAGGGTAGGCCTTAGGATAAATTCCAGGAAAACAAAATACCTGACCAACAACATCAATGAGTCAGAAACAATGAACACAAGAGATTGTACTGAGCTGGAAAGAAAAGAGGACTTTAAATACGTGGGTTCCTGGATTGACAACTCACAGAAAGACATAAAGATAACGAAGGCACAAACGTGGCAAGCTATAAACTAGATTAGATTCTTCCTGGCTGCCTTCGAGACCATATTGTTATACGGATGTGAAAGCTGGACAGTATCTCCGCAAATGGAATGTTTTCCGAATGGCAGCTACACCTGCATGCTGAGGAAAGTGCTCAATGTGAGATGCTTCTCACATACAACCTACGCTAAGCTGTATGGTGACCTGCCACTGGTAGAAAACAAAATAGTAGCAAGAAGAATGCAGCTTGCTGGTCACTGCTATCGTCACCCGGAGATGAGCACCCACAAACTTGTACTGTGGCAACTAACCAACGATCACCAGACCAGAGGAAGACCACGCCAAAGTTACGTTGATGTACTGGGACCAGATGCTTGTGGAGTCACGTCAGAGGAGCTGGGAACATTGATTGTGAACAGAGCATTTTGGAAAAATCATGTGGTCGCACCCCTCAAGGCGACCAATTGATTAAATTGATTGATTGAGAGGATGACAATCTGGCCATGTTCAACATCACAATGAGACTACTAGAGTTCTTGTTGAATTTGAAAATTAAGACCACGAAGAACAACATTTTAGTACTGCAAGAAAGGACCAGTCCTTTGTTGGCTATTCCATGTCTTTGGCCATTTGTCTTAGTATTTAATAGAAGCCATTTATTCCCACAAAATACTTTTGTTAATGCTCCATTAGATTTCCTTCAATATTTAAGTAACCGAATTTCCTTTTCATTAGCTGAAGATGAGACAAGCTCGTCTCGAAACGTCCTAGGAGAATCCATATAATATCTTAAT